>APFE031061916.1:109396-138996 GCA_000404065.3 Pinus taeda | reverse complement strand
TCTAACCCCCCGGTTAACTACGTGGGCTAGTCATGGAAAGAATATAACACAACCCAACATTCTCCCTCTTGTTGTTTTCTTTCCACAGGGGGCCACAAGCGAGCTTATTCATTTATCCAACCCTATAATGCCCATTGTTTCTCTACACCAAGAGAAATTCTCAGAGCTCACTGATTTTGTCAATGCATCTACAGTATTCTTCAAAGTGTCCACCTTTACCAGCAGCACCTTTTTGTCTTCTATCATATCCCTCACAAAGTGATACTGAACATCAATGTGCTTTGTCTTTGAATGGTAAGCAGCATTCTTTGCCAAGAAAATTAAACTTTTGTTGTTACAGTCTATCCTTATAGCTCCCTGTACTAACCCCATACTTGAACACAATCTCTGCAACCAAAATGCTTCCTTGCTTGCATGAGTGGATGCCATGTATTCTGCCTCTGTAGTTGATAGTGCCACTGCAGATTGTTTCTTACTCATCCAACTGACTGCACCTCAAAATAGGTTAAAAACATACCCACTTGTAGATATTCTCTGATCCAAATCTCCAGCCCAGTCTGCATCCACAAAGCCACGAATATCCAACACTCTGTCCAATCTTGGTCTTCCTTGGTAGCACAAACCATAATCACTAGTACCATGTAAATACCTGAAAACCCACTTCACTGTTGTCTAGTGCTCCTTCCCTGGTTTTGACATAAACCTGCTCAGTACTCCCACTGAATGTGCAATGTCTAGTCTAGTACAGACCATCACATACATCAGGCTACCGACTGCACTTGCATATGGAACACGAGACATGTCCTCTTCCTCTTCTTGTGTCTTGGGACACTGTTCAGTAGATAAATTTACACCTACAGGAATAGGAACCTTCACTGGTTTACTATCCTGCATATAAAACCTCTCCAATATTGTCTCGACATACTTCCTCTGGTTTAACCAGAGCTTCCTCTTTGTCCAATATATTTTAATTTCCATGCCCGAAATATAGTTTGCAGCACTAAGATCTTTCATGTCGAATTTGGAGGACAAATGGGTATTCAAATCCTAGATAATTTCTTTGTCATTTCTAGCCAGCAACATATCATCCACATACAAGACCAGATAAATAACACGGTCACCAAGTAATTTAAAATACACACAGTGATCTGCTTTGCTTCTAGTAAAGCCAAGTCCCCATATAAATGTATCAAATTTTTGATACAACATCCTTGGTGATTGTTTTAACCCATACAAGGACTTATTTAACTTGCATACCAGTTCTTTCTTACCCTTCACTATAAATCCTTCAGGTTGCTTCATGTAGATTTCCTCTTCTAGATCCCCATGAAGAAATGTTGTCTTCACATCCATCTATTCTACCTCAAAATCAAAAGTATCAATAACAGATAAAAGTAATCTAATAGAAGTTACCTTGGCAACAGGAGAAAAAATATCACCAAAATCAATTCCCGACACTTGGGAATAACCTTTTGATACCAACCGAGCTTTGTATTTCTCCACCTTTCCTTTTGCATTTATCTTCTTCTAGAACACCCATTTGTTGCCAATGGGTTTCCTTCCAGCTGCCAACTCCACCAGATCCCAAGCCTCATTTTTGTGCAAAGATGCCATTTCATCAACCATGGCCTCTTTCCATAGTTTTCCATCCTCTGAATCTACTACTTCCTTCACAGCTCTAGGATCATCATCAGTAATAGATAAAGCAAAATTTGAACAGAAAGTAGATGGACTATACCTTTCTGGATGCCTTCTTTCTCGAACTGATCTTCTCACACCCAGAGTTTGTGGCTCTTCATCTTTTGATTCCTCCTTTGTGGTAGAGTCTGATTCTTCCTCCTTTAGCTCAAACTGTATCTTATCAGGTTCCTTTGGTTGGACTTCATGTTTAATAACATCTTTTACCTCTTTAAACACCACATCTCGGCTGTACACAACCTTCCTTGTTACTGGGTTCCAAAGCTTATAACCCTTTAAACCATCGTTATACCCAATAAAGATGCACTTTTTAGATTTACTATCCAACTTGGTTCATTTCTCCTTTGGAACATGTACATATGCATCACATCCAAAAACCCTCAGATCTAAAAGAGAGGGTTTCTTACTAGTCCATACCTCTTGTGGAGTTTTATCCTCCAAGACTGATGAAGGTGATCTATTGACCAGGTAACATGCTGTCTCCACTGCCTCTGCCCAGAATTCCTATCCTAACCCGACACCACTCAGCATGCTTCTTGCCCTTCCCATCAATGTCTTGTTTATTCTTTCTACAACTCCATTTTTCTGAGGTGTATATGGAGTAGTCTTCTATCATGCTATACCACACTTCTTATAGAATTATTCAAATTCCTTACTGCAAAACTCTCCACCGTTATCTGTCCTCATCACCTTTATCTTCTTCTCTATCTGGTTTTCCACCAAAACCTTGAATTCTTTAAACCTGCGAAAGACTTCAGATTTCTTCTTAAGGAAATATATCCATGAATTCCTTGAGAAGTCATCTATAAATGATACATAGTACACAGACTTACCCAGTGATGGAACCTTCACAGGTCCAAACACATCACTATGCATAGGCTCTAATATATGTTTCGCCTTCTTACCACCAGAGGGGAAACTCACCCGATTCTGCTTCACATATACACAATTTTCACATAAATCAAAATCCAGAGAGCTATTACTCATACCTTCTACCACACCTTTACCATGAAGTATTCGAAGGCCCTTCTCTCCAATATGTCCAAGCCTTTGATGCCACAGCATGGTCTTCTCTCTAGAGACCAGTAGATTTTCTGCTCCACTTTCAAGAACCATAGAACTATTGCACCCATCAACAATTGTGCTACCTTACAGCTTGTACAGAGTTCCAATCCGAACTCCCTGCATCAATACCAGTGCTCTCCAAACCATCTTGCAGGTATCCTTCTCGAACACTGTTTTTACACCTACATCATCCAACTTGCTTACAGAAATTAGATTTTTGGCCAATGTAGGAATATGCAGAACACTCGAAAGTGTTCTAACCCTTCCACCTTGCAACTTCAACTTTACTTTTCTGCGACCAATGATTCTAGCCTTCTTATCATCCCCTAAGAAGACATCACCACCATCATATTTCTCATACTCGTAGAAACACTCTCTATGGGGAGTGAAGTGAAAGGATGCACCTGAGTCAATCAACCATGCCTCATGATCTACATGTGTACTTGAAGAAGCCAAGTACAAACCCCCACCTACATCTAGGGTGGTTTTCTCCTCTACAAAAAGAGCATCATCAAATCCCTTTCCTTTGTCAAGAGATTTAGATTTACAGCCCCTTTTGTAGTGTCCTTCCTTTCCGCATTTCCAGTAAACCACCTTTACAGGTTTTCCTAGAGATTTAGATCTCCCTCTAGATTTAGATATCCTACTCGATGAATTATTTTTATTTCTGTTATCCGAAAGTCCTCATATAGAAAAGGAATCACCATTCTAGCTCTCAATATTTTTCCATCTCATCTCCTCCGTCAGCAAGGATGAGACTATTTCATCAAACTGCAAGGCAGTTGCATTGCTACCTAATGTAATAACTAGACTCTCCCGTGAATCTGGTAGAGAACAAAACAAACTGATGCACTTATCTTCATTTGAAATTTTAATATCAACAGATAATAACTGACTTACCACAATATTAAATGTTTTCATATGCTCTGTCACCGAGTCTCCATCTTTCATCCGTAGGTTATACAGCTTTTTCTATAGGAATAATTTATTCACCAGAGACTTAGATTGGTACAAACTCCCTAACTTGTCCCACAAAGCCTTAGCCTTAGCTTCCCATGATACATTTAGCAATACTAAATCTGAGACACACAATCATATTGTTCTCTTTTTCTTCTAATCCAACTTCTTACATTCTTCATCGGACACTCCCATTGGTTTAGTACCCGGATCTACCCCGATCTACTAATATTTATCCACCAATAGATCCTCCATCTTGAGTTTCCACAACTCAAAAATCTGACCATCAAATTTCTTTGTCTCTATCTTTCCACTGCTCGCCATCTTCTTTCACCACCAGAATCGATCCCGCAGATCTCCCACTGAATAGGGTCTACCACAGGCCCAAGAAAAACCCCTCAACAATAAATGCGTCCCCTTGAAGCCAAAAAAACTTTGATACCAAATGCAGGATTTAACCCTATACAAAAATTACCTGCATATGAATTCTAAAACATAGAAAATAAACAATGCAAGAGAATAACACATAAAACACATATACACAGAGATTTTCCCTTGGATCCCAAAACTAGGACTACCAGCTTGATTTTTCATTATGTTCCTTTCAATGTTACAATACATATTTATAGATGTTGAAGCATCTAATACCATGAACCAAAAACCATTGCGTCCAAAACAATGGACCGAAAACTATCACATCCAAAACCATGTGCAAAAACCATGCACAAAACCATAGGTAGGTTCACCCAACCTAATATAAGGTCCAAAAAACAATCTCCCTGGGGCGCTATCCTGGACCTCGTAAACGGGGGCTAACTACCCCCTTGTGACCCCCCTGTTGCACAGTCGACGCAACGAAGGGGGAGGCTCTGCCACCCCTTTAACCCCCCAGTTAATTACGTAGGCTAGTCATGGAAAGAATATAACCCAACCCAACACCATAAGGTTAAGGTTGAAAACAAGCACCTAACTAGCTTTCTATAGCCAATTCCTATTCTTGACTAGAAGTGGGATGTAGTATAAGTTGATTTTATTGCCAGTTAGTCTTGAATGGAAACGATGCATGATTTTATAATGGTAGTGGTTGATAAAGTCACCAAATCTACCCATTTTGTTCAGGTAAAGTCAACATAAAAAGTAACTAATATAGATAATATTTATATGCGATAAATTTCCATTCTTCATGATGTGCCATGGGAAATTATTTCATATAGAGATCCAAAGTTAACATCCAACTTCTAGATGGGATTATTTAAAGGATTGGGTACCAATTTCAATTTTAGCACAAAATATCACCTAGAGTCTCATGTATATATAGAGTGCATTACTTAGATAATTTAGGATATGTTACAAATGTACATGATGGATAAACCATCTATATGGGAGGATTATTTACATTTAGGATAATTTGCATATAACAACAAGTATCATACACCATTGAGAATGAACACATTTGAGGCCTTGTATGGTAGGAGGTGTATTACTTCCATAAGTTGGAGTAATCAAGTGGTTAGGATTATGGTTGTGTTGTCGCTACGACAAACACCCTCCAAAATTTTCTTACACTGGAATTTTGGAGCCTACTGTGGATCTTGCAATCAATCATTCTGTAGTCACTTCTTAGTCAATGATGCTTTTGGGCTCCCTTCTTGGATTTGAAGTGTCAAAGTCACTTGCTCACACAAGCTCAGTCCAAAAAAAGTGCATGAGAACATTATTTTATGAAATATTGAATGATCATATCATGTTCCACCAAGACTTTGCCTATGCAATGTCCAATCCATGTTGACAGTCAATGCACACTGACATTGAAAGTTTTTTACTTCTAGCTACACTTGTATTTCTATTTCGGTGAGTTTTGCAAACTGTTGCTTCTGTGCACCATTGTTTTTACGAGTGCCATTTTCATGATTTTGGTTGTCTGTTTCACTTCATTTTACTCTAATTATTGTCTTTTTCAAGTTATCTTTGCTCTAGCATGCATTACTTTCAATGTTTTTCACATATCACAAGTGTCATTCATACTATAACAATCATCGTATTTTCACATTTTAAGTATTGCGTGATGTATATAAGATCTTTTTCAAGGTTTCAAGAGGTTATCTCTGTGAAAATTAGTATATCTTACCATGTATACATCCATCACACTCATTTCCAAATTTTTAAGCACTGTAACACAAGTTTCATCATTACCATTGTAAAGTATATCTTTAGTGTCACAATTTTCGTAAGTTTTCACAAAGGTTGTCATACTAAGGGAAGCATGTGTTCATGTGTTCCAGATGATATATGATGTGTAAAATGTCTAAGTATGTGATCATAGTCAAGCCCTATTACTGTTAACATCAGATCCATTGATCCCACACTTAGCCAAATTTCTGCAAACTCTTAGCAACTTAGCCTCATTCAACCTTCCTGAATTGTACATTACATAGTCCAAACCCTAAACTTGCAACATTTCCTCTTGAAAATGTGCAATGTGAAGTTCCTATCTATTAGGACTATGCATTTCACATTTTCAATGCTCAAGCCAAAGCCTTGGCCTCCAAAATTGTGCAATTCAACCCTCCAGCCTAACTCCAACTACACATTGTGTAATCTCTGAGCTCAAGCTCAAACCCTGAGCTCTTGAACTGCACAACTACACAATCACCAAGCCCACTTTGTCTCCCAGAACTACACAATCAAATGAAACAGTGTAAAATCCCTTTAGGTTGGCTCACTGACTCCCAAAATTTCATAATTACTCTCTTCTACCCAGTCAATACTTCACATTACATATTCTCAAGGCTCAAGCTTCACCCCTGACTTCCTGAGATGCACAATTGTGTAGTCACTGAGCCTCTTTCACAACCTATCACCTGATTCCATCTCAGTTAGTGGATCAATATGCACCATCTTAGAGTAGGGGTTTATTATAATAATGACCTCTTGTCATGAGTGGATTGTATATGCGAGAACCCTATCATGCTATGGAAATATGATAAAGAAGGAGATGGAGTGGCATGACATTATAGAATAAACCTAATAATTTGAGGAGATAAGATGATCATCAAGAAAGAAAATGAAGGAACACCAGGCTATAACAAAAGATGCAAGATCAAGACCACATGGAAGACTCCTTCTCTTCAAGTCATAAGGAGTAGGAAGAAGAATAACACACACCATAATTTTGAGAAGATACAAAGAAAGAAATGCCAAATAATGCCTTGACATTGCCATGTCATCCATGTCATGAGTCATCATGTGCCACATCATTTTGTGGAATATGTAATTAAATATTGGAGAAATGTATTATAAAGTGGAAGTCCAGAGGAGATGTAAAACATATGAAGAGTCATGTAAAGTTAAAAAGTCATGGGAAGTCAAACAGTCATGAGGGTAGTTAAAGAGTCACAATGGAGGTGAAGCATCACCTCCCCATTGGTTATATAGACACTCTCATTGTATGAGAAAAGGAATTTTCACCTTGGCTTCTCCCACAAGTCATTAGAGAGACAAACTAGTTCTTTTGAGGAGCAAGAAGTGGCTCCAAATATCCACTACTAGAGTTAGTGGTGTTCATTGTATACATGTGCCTTAGAAATTTTACTTAATATCAGAAGCCTTATGCAAAGCACATTCTTCATGCATGGATTATGGATATTTTTAAGACTATTCTTTGAATGTTTGTAATTCATGTTTGTTTTCATCTTTGCTAAAGTAGTTGAACTATTTTGGTTATTTTGGTACTTATCATACTGATAATGTGATGTAATGGTTATTATCATTTTCACATCTTTGTGGACTATTTTACTGGATATTAGAAAAATCCTTATTTTTATAATGGCTGCAATGACCATCACATCTTTGTTGACTATTATGTTGGATGTTGAATGGGTTCTTCTTGTTTATGTGTGTCTCTATTAGCCTTGTACTATTACCTCTCTCTTAGTGGCTCAACCCCCTCCCCCCTCTCTAGCAAAAGAACTTTGATATATATATGACCGAACACTCACTAGGAACACCCCCTTTGATTTTTGAAGGAACATTCTCACTCCTCTCTCTTGCTGATAGTTAGAGCCAAGGAAAATCTACAAGAATACATGGCAATTGGGTCGATACTCTAGATGGGGATCCTATTCTAAATAGTGTGAAGTCTAATTGAGACTTCACATTGGGGAGACCCCTTATTTGACGGATTTCCAGCACCATTTGCAATGACCCTAGAAGGAGGTCTAGATGACAAGTTTTGCCTATTGAGTCTATTTTGAACCTTTTATCTAAAATGGATCGTCCTCAAATCTTACTCCTAGGGTGTTTCTCCAACTTATCATTTGTCAATTTTCAATCCCAGTGAGCCTATATATCACTTGACTCAGTTAAAATTTTGACGGTGAGGATGGAACATACATAACCAAGCACATTTCTATTTTTTCTTAAATTTAGTGCATCTTACAAAATATATGATGAAGAGTTTTCTTGTGTGCTTTTCTTCCTCACTCTTGAAGATAGTTTTAATCGATGGTGCCATACCTTACCACCCACTTCTATCCATTATTTTATTCATTTCCTTGGGGAGCTTCATCAATCCTTTGATAAGTAAGATTAATGAGATGTTTGTAAAATATTCAATCACTTAAGAATGAAGCCTAATGAATGAGTTGAGGATTTTTCTGATTGATTACTTCAACTTTATTATGAATTTCCTAAAGGAGATATGGACCAGGATTTACTGAAACAAGAGTTTGATTTCTTGGTTCTTATCTCTTTGCAAGGTGAATCCATACCACCTGATGTTTCTTCATCCCCAACTCTTGTAAACCAAGAGACACCCCTAATTTTAGAGGAGGAACCTACTATTCCTTTTATTCTCTGTCTTCCTCCTTTTTTAGTTCTGATGTGGGTGCCTCCTTATGATGATCATAAAGTTGGGAAATCTACACATCAAGTCCCTAATCCATCTTCTCATCCTCACGATTTTTATGATTCAAATCCAATAGAGGAAATCCTAGAATGACTCATGAAGCCTACGTTGAAAACCAATATTTCTATTCCTCAAGATGGTATCAACCCTCATAACTCTAGTCTTGGATATAATTAATATTTTTTTCATCCTCCATCATCTATATGTCATGGCCCTTTGTACCATGGTCCACTTTATCAATCTTCTCTATCAACTAGTTTTACGCACTCTCCTAATTTTCAAGTTGTTGTCCCAAGTTGCAATCGGGTTCAGGATAGTCACATTACACAGGTAGAGAAGAAGGTAGGTGAAGATTCATTCAATCTTTCTTCTCTGTTTAAAAATCCTCCATGTGAAGATGGTGTATCCTCATTCTTGGCTAATATTTAATTTGTTAACCTTGGTAATGAATGAAATAAAATCAGTTTTTTTAGATCTATAGTTTTGGGAAATAATCATTCTGATGATGATAACTATATTTATGTATATAATGATGAATTCCCAGGTACACTAGTTGATCTTTCAGTTTCTCATGAAAAATTTAATTTGAAATATTTAGATCTGGAATCTGTTTCAGTTGAAAAAAATTCTCTTATCTAAACTTCCTCTTTGTCCCACTAGCCTTTGTGCTCTCCTGTTTATGATGCATCTACATGCGATGAAGATACTCCATGCTCTTTAAATTCTTCACTGTATGATATCACTTCTCAATTGACACAAGGTAGTGAGGTTTTCCATGATGAAAGAGAAAATAATAAAATCATTGAGTATACTTTGAATCCCGTATCATCTCTTGTTTTGCATGAAGACAACTCTTCAAATCAAATTGCTCATGAAATTTCTCCATCTTTAGATTTGATATTAGAAGAATCTTTTAGCTTGAGTAATCTGATTATCAAAGTTTTAAAATATAATCAAATCAATGAGAGAGATGGATGCCATCTAGTTAGTAGTGATCTCACCCAAATTAATGAAATAACCTATCCTCACACCATGCATGATCTGGTTCAATCTTCGTAATGCGATTTTGCAATCCTTGAAATATTTGGGATTTTCTAGAGAGTCAAGGCCCTTCAAATTCCATTGATGGTTATGTCAAGCTCTTGCAACTCTAATAAGACCCAAGAACGGATTTGGGTATGGTTTTCTTTGCAAAACTCTTATTTTTGCATGGTTTCACTCGATGTAAATTCTTTCTCAATCTATATTTGGCATTGTGGAAATGATCTTTTGAACATTCAAGATTTGATTTATGATCGGATTCAAGATGATTCATATTCATGAAAATCTCTCGTATCAAAATAGGGTTTGGAATGTGTATCTCTCATAGAATCATGGAACTATGAAGTTGATTATTCTAAATATTATCTTTGGTGAAATGAGCCACACCCATTACAATATTTTGAAAACAATCAACTGGTGATCCTTATTGTGAATATTCTGATGCTAATATTGTTCTTCATAGTGCCTAAAATCCTCTTGAGTGCTAGTAAATGCATGTATTATTTGGAAAATCAAATCCTTATTCACTTGTTTCACCCTAAATGATTTCATGTGTTTGTTATACTAGCATTCCTTTTTACTTCTTTTGACAATTACAATGCTAGTGTAGTGTGTAACCAACCATCAGAAAATGGTTTGTTACACTCATCACATGAGGAATATGATTCTATTATGAAGATAATTTGTGGAAATATTCAATTTGATTTATCTTTAGTAAATCCAAACTAGGAATATGATGCTTTAATCAGCCAATCTATTCATCGTTTTGTTTCTGATGTTTATCGTTCAACTTACTATTTTCTCATCAACACATCTAATGACAATCATTTTACATCCTTTGATTTTTATGGTTTAAAACCTCACTATCCTGGTACTTTTCAAGAAGCTGAGGCACTTCCACACTCGTGGATGGTTATGTCAAGTCCTCCCTATCTTGACACACCCACTGAATATGTTCAGATCTGCTTCTCCTCACAATATTCTCATTGTAGTCTTGTGCCTTTAATTGAAAATTCATATTTTCAAAGATTTCAGGGTTTTCAAGAGGATTTTCATGAGTTTTACAATCCAATCACTAAGTGGTTGGAGCATTCTTACTTGGCAGGGTCCATCGCAAATAAATTTTTTTGATCTTTTTGTGTGTTTTCGAAGGAGTCTGGTGTCGTTGAAGACACATTCACAAGAAACTTTTGAGGTTTTTTGAATGACGATTTTCATCAAATGGGTAAGAATGTGAACTAATTAGTAGTGGCTATGGCCTATATTTCTGTTGATAGGAGAGACTTTCAAATTTTTATGCAAGTTATTCAAGTTCTTATCTGTTCTATTGCACATGGTCTTATATTTGTTTTAATTGATCGTTTCTTTGTGTTTGCAGGTCGGGAAAAATTATGGTGGCAACATTTGAAATTAAAGTATATTTCACCCTAACCTTCTTGCTAGTTAGGTTAGTAGTAGGTATATTTGGATTTTAGTTTACCTGCACATTCATCTCGCATTCGTTTCCTGTGGTTTGTCTTGTGTTTTCTGGTTTTGGTTTCACATCATGTTTTTGGTTTAGCCACTTTTTGTCTTTTCTTCTGATTTTGTTTCCTTGTTGTGTGTTGTCTTTCCTTTCCTTTTATGAGACCTTGCATGAAGCTGCTATGTTGGTCCAAAAGGGAATGTGGAAAAATAGAAAACGACTTTGTGACATTGCAACATTTGGCTAACTCTTTGTCCGTCTTCCTTATCTTGGTTAAATCTTTTGGTTGATGATGTTCTGACAGAAAATATGATCCTTGCATTAAGAAATCCTTATGTTGCACCATGATCTCCATGTGTATTTTTGAAACCTTGTGCCTACACTCGAGTTTTTATGTTTCAGTGTTTTCAAGCTGATCCAATCAAGTAGAGAAGGACAATGGGAAAATATAAATGAGAAAACTAATATTAGAGTTATTATATATGCTTCTCTTAAGGGACCCCTCTTCTACCCATGAAATAAATAAGTTTCAATGCACAATCTTATATAAAAGAAATAGGTCAAGGTGAATGAAGAGAAAGGATTACTACACAGAGAGGTGAAGCAAGAATCTCCATCGGGGTACTATCCAGGCTTGTTGTCAGCAAAGCAATGTTTGTGTCCCTGAAGTGACTTTGTCAGAGTACTGTCCAAGTCTGCTGATAGTAGAGAAACACCAGATATGAAAAACTATACTCTAAAAATATAAATCTCATGAACTTCATTACCCTATCCTGATTCGAAACATTGTGTGATTGATGGTCTTATGTTTTTGTTTAAATGAGTAAAGGAATAAACTATTTTTATACATGAGGTAAGTGGGAAATCCATGGTAATATCAATGGTGAATCAATACTTCCTAAAGAAATAGACCCTACATGAAATAATTGACCAAGGTGAAGAAGTTGGAGTTTCACCAGTGTGCCACCAACTGTTGTCACTATGACAAACACCCTCCAAAATTTTCCTACACTCGAATATTGGAGCTTACTGTATATCCTGTGATCGGTCATTCCATAGTCACTTGTTGGTCAGTGATGCTTTTGGGCTTCCCTCTTGGATTGGAAGTGTCAAAGTCACTTTCTCACACATGCTCAGTCCGCAAAAAGTGCATGAGGACATTCTTTTTGTTATAAAAAAAATTGATCATTTAGCCATAATTTACTAGCTGGATCAAAGTACACCATGTAAGGCCATTTTTGCCATAGTAAAATTTCTTTCACTACGAGAAATTACTTAATAAATCACATTTGTTAAGTCATTTATAATTAAACCCATGAATAATAATTAAATAAATCACTATTCATTTAATTATCTTCTAGGAATAATTAATTAAACCATCGCTTAATTAATATTACTTGTTAGATTTGACCTAATTATGAGAAATAAATAGATAAATGATTAATTATCTTATTTATCTTTGGGAATAATTAATTAATAACTAATTAGTTATTATTCCTTGTCAAGTTTGACAAATCCCTCACGAATAATTAAATAAATCATTCTTTGTTTATTATTCCTTAACCATATTTCTTGAGATGTGTTGTAGCGGCTACAACCACCCTCTAAAATTTTTCCTTAGCTTCGTTTTGGAGCTTCCCTACCATCCTTTTATAGCAACATGTCTTGCTTCATCAAGTACAAAAGCTTCAGTGATTCTCTTGCACAAAGGAATCCTGTCTATCAAAGCTTGATGCATTTTCCTCACAGGAGATTTCTCTGGACTTGGTCCAGCTATAGGCTGAGCAACTCTCTCAAGAAATTGCGTAATTTTGGAGGGAAACTAGCCTTCCCTCTAGAAATTATGCAATTTAGTCTGGTAGCCTACTGGGCCTCAAAATTGCACAATTATTCTAGTCAAGATTCATCCATAAAATTGCGCAATTCTTCCCAATCAGGTTGCTCAGCCAAAGAATTACACAATCGTGGGAAACAATCAGCTGCTCTGTCCAAAATTTGCACAAATCTCCAGGGAAACCAACCCATCTCCCTCCCAGAAATTCTTATTTTCTCCCAATAGTTGAGAAGGATCTTGCATGTGCAGTTGACTTGACCGGTTCCCTCTAGGACCAAGAAAAATTGATTTTCATGCATGGACTGCTCCTCCCAAGGCAACATGCAAAGGCATCCATTGATTTAGGGATTTATTTTTAGTAGCTAGAGGTTACATGCAAGGATCATCTCAAAAAACTCCCACCAAGTTTAGCTTTTCCTATATTTGTGGCATGCACGTCACAACCTCAATCTTATCAATGCTCATCAATTGGATGCTTCAGAGCTCATTCCTCACATCGACCTTCTTGCTCTAGAATCCCACATTGCATCTAGGAGTCGTCGGCACATTCAGCTTAATTGTCTTAGGGTAAGCTCGCTATTCATGATTTGCACTACGTTTCTGTCACTTTTTGTGTTTCGATTTGTTTGACTATTGTCTGCTCGATTTCAGTGAGTGCTTGTTGTTGTTTACATGCATACTAGCTTGTACTAGCACTGTTTCAGTTTTCATTTGCATCTGATTGATGTCGCATGCATGGAAATATTTTTACATGGATGATTGTCATTGCGGTGACTCGCTTCACATAATTGCATGCTTTCCAATTTCCTAAATCTTGCACTTTTTGTTTGAATGAATGATCATTCATTATTGTTTGCACTCATCTCCTCATGCATTTACACTTCTCATATCTTCAATCACCCGTCGGCCAGACTAGGCTGCCTTGGCCTGAACAGTGCCTTGCTTGGCTAGCGATGTGCATTTCCGGAAGTGAAGGTTCTTCCTTCCAACCAAAAATTGTGCAAATCTAGCCAGTAACTAACCTCCAGGCTTGCATTGTGAAATTCTTGGAGGCAGTGTCATGTTGCCGCTAGAGACTATGCAATGAAATTTGCTGGTTTCATCTAACTGCTGACTGAAATTGCACATTGTGTAGTTTCACTGCTCAGTAGGCTAGCCTAGACTGTGAATTTTGCAGTTTGAGTAGTCAGACAGCCACTTGAAAACCCATACTATGCCTTGCATGGTTTTGGCAGTTAGTCTCTTGACCTCCTGGCAGAAATTGCACAACCTTCATGATCAGTCACATAGGTTTGTTGCAAGTCAGTTCTCATGTTCATTTTCGTTTTTGACGGATAGATTTCTTACCATGAGTGTTTCCATGTCCATAGGTATCACAGGTGTTCATCTGCATGTTGATAACACAAGTATAATGGCCTTTAAAAGACCAGATTCAAAGGGAATCGTTGAGAGCACAACGTGCGTTGTAGATAAGTAAGTGTCTATGAGCTTTCCTACCTATGAAGACATCAAGTTGTTCATAGAAAAGGACATCAAGATAAGATAGCACCAGCATCACACCAAACAACATCACAGTGAGTATCACCATCAGCAGCAGCAGAAGGTAGCAAACCTGCATATAGTGAATGCATGAGGAAGTTTGTTGACAACATAGAGGTGGAACAAAGTTGCAAGCTCGAGAAGATCCACTTGTGATGAAATAAACTTTGGAGATTGAGGCTATGAGGTGATGGCATGGCAAGATGATCGTGCAAGAGAAGAGAACAAAGTAGAGAAGGAGTTTCATGTGTTGAAGCAGCAACTCAAGGAAGAACAAGAGCTGCATAGACAAGAGAATGAAGTGGAGTAGGAACAGGCACAGCAGGGGGCATAAAATGCATAGACAAATGAAACTACACTCGTACAAGTTATAGATCTAGCCCAGTAGCTAGCAAGACGTAGACAAGGTGATCACTGATGTTAATCGCATGCAAGGGAATTCAGCAACATGCATGTAATTATGCACATACATGCAATCCCACGCATTTGACACACTCACCAAGGCGAAGACAAGAACCAATTCCAACTAGAGCTGAACATGTATTTTGACAAGTTGATGCACATGGCCACTAGCACATGCTTGGAGATCAGCGCAGACACTATGCATCAACATGTTACCGGTTTGGCCGCACCCAAGAATACCATGTGCATCTTAGCAGATGAGTTGGATGAAAGGGCCACACCAATGCACTAGGATGAAACAGAGGCAAGAGTTTGCTTCAACAAGATGTCACCATGGAGCACATGCACACCATCACGGATGACCCAGCTTGGCATCAGCTCACCACCTTCACCACCACAAACATGTCAAAGAGTTGGTCTCATCACAATAGACTGAGTGTTAGTGATCTATTACATGGCTTGCTCAAGCCATTTTGTCTCACATGGGTACATGTGCATTGTAATGTAATGTCTTGTCAAGTGGAAGTTCAAGTGTCGATAGTTGGATGTAATAGTCATAGAGTAGATGAAGATTCATGAGGGTAGATGAATTGTCATAAAGGGGAATGTCAAGGGTCACCCCACCCTTTGCTATAAATAGAACATCATAACTCATTTTTTAGGCTTTTGGCCAGCCAAGCTTCTGATAACACTATCTTGGAGAGAGCTTGGATAGTATTGTAATGAGCCTTAGCTTCTCCATTGCATAGAGCTAGTGCATCTCTTTGGAGGAGTAGGCGGTTGTGGCTATAACATTCTTCTATCAGAACTAGTTGTTGGAAACAAATGTATTGTATGATTAGAACTTACACTTCTTAATATAACAAAACCCAACACATTTCATGCATATGTTGTATTGTATTCTATGCTATCTGGTGTACTCTAAATGATATATGTATCTGTTTTCTTACGCATGCATGTATATCTTTATGTGTATGTATGTATGAATCTTTCTGAAATGTGTTGTTGGTTTAACCATCACTTTGGATTTCTAGCTAACTTTCCTTCCATGTTGGGATGCATGTTTGCTCGTGTGTTACCTTCTTAACTCTATGTTATCATAGATTTCCAAGGGATGCACTCATATCAACCCCCGTGTGTTAGAACCTCTCATGCACCTTTCTTGGCTCACTGTATATGTCACACCCTTGCTACCAACAAAGTTATCTTACTTGCCTTTGTGAAATCATGGTTAAGGCATTACCATATGACCCACTGCTGGGATTGCTACATGAAACAGTTTGAGGTCTAATTGGGACTCCTTCCCAAGGAGATCCCCCAACATGTTGGTGGGTCTAGCACCGTCAACATTTCTGGTGCTAGAAGGAGGGCTAGTTGACAAGCTATGTCCTCTCATTTTGTTTTGAACCTTTGCATATCTATCATGGAGTCTTGCACTCTTCTCCCTCCGTGATGTTTTTCGAATCCTGAAGGTGTCACCACCATGAGGGATTTTTTTGATTAGTTTTCCACTTACACATTTGATGGTGAAGGAAAAGTGGCCTAGCTTGAGTTCTTACATGAATTTCTTTCCATGCTTCATGAGGAAGATGGATGTCCTGACAAACAGTCCAGCTTGCTGCTTGCATACACACTTCGTGAATCTCCACATCGATGGATATGAAGCCTATTGACTAATAGAATGCACTCACTTTTGCACTTCTATGATCTCATTGAAGACACTTTCTATCATTTTGATCTAGAACATCGTGACTAAAAATTGTTACAACAACAAAAGGCTATGCATGAATCACCTGTGGATTTTTGGAAATGCTTCTATGATTTTCAGTTTCAAGATCTAAAGAGCCAGATGAATTTTTTCTATCTTTGGGACTGATTTGAGTATTATCTTAAGAAATTTGCTCGTCCCAAGAAGAAGTTTGAAATCAAGCATCTCTCTGCATTATTCAGTGATGGAGCTACACAATCTTAGACATAGATGGTCACTATCACAAGCAATTTTCTGCCATCTCCTCATCAAACAACTCCACCACTATAGAGTGATGTGGGAGATCATGCTCACACATTAGTTCAGTTGTCACATTCTCCCAATATCACTTCGCTTAATTTTCACACATATTTGGTTTTGAGTCCATCGAGTTTTCATATGCATTTTGTACCACAACCTCTGTTATCATACTCGGCTAATCCTCCAGATGATACTGACTTGTGTTCTCCCATTCCAGACACTACACTTGTTGTGAACAAGGATAAAGCCATTGACGGAGTTAATGTTGCACAACCAACATGTGGTGTCATTCATGAAGAGTATGATTGGGAGCTTGAGCATCAACACTTGGTGAAGGATGACTCCCTTCCATCCGATCCTCCTCCATTCTTCCATGACATATTTGGTGAATATGTCATCCATGATTTCACATGTGTACCTTCATCTACGTATGCACCCATTGTTGATCACTCAAAGTACACACCGGATTTCAGCCCATCATTTGAAAATGGAGAGGATAAATTATTCATTAAAAATCCACTTGATTTTTCATCTAAATTTTTCGGAAACACAGAGGATAAATTTGTTCGCTTCTCATCTACCCCTCTATTTGATTCATCAGATCATGAGGATGCTAATGAAAACACTGATTTTTCTAATCATGGTTGTCATGATCCATTTACTTCCATATTCAATCATGATCATGATTCTATCGCAATCGATTTTTAAAACCACCATTTTATGATGATTTATCTGACGATGAAGTCGAAACACCTAAGACTGTTGAGGCACTTCAACTCGCGTTGATGGTTATATCAGACCCTCGCTCTCTTGGGGTTAGTTTCACTTACAATCAGGAAATTTTTCAACCACCCAATGCTCCTCATCACTCAACTGTATGCATTGAATATCAATCTCACACATAGATCATGCTTCCTCCACTCGAACTACATGATCCCATCTCTCATGCATTGGAGGAATCTTACATTGTAAGCATGGGTGAACGATGAAAGCTGTCTTTGTTTCTTTAATTTTCTTACATGTCACAGTCAATAGTGTGCCTAATTCACAGCTGCACGCAGTGTCACACAACACCATGATAAGTCCACAGACTGCTTTTCATGCACGTGCACTCACTTATGTCCCATGGACACTTTTAAACATGAAGTGTGTGTGTCTTCATTGTTATATCTTTCTTGCTTGTTGGCCCACACAACCGGGTTGCTCGCGGACCAAGCCTTCACCAACATGGGTCAACCAATGTGCCCGTGGATGCATTGGAAATATTACTTCACGTGATCAGGCTTGTGAACAATTATCTTAGGATTAGAAGTAGTGTTTGATTTCAGTTGGTGTGCTTACATGCTGTCTGCTTACTTGTTTTGTTTGTTTGTTTGTTTTCTTGCTTTTTTATTACTCACTTTGCTTTTGCTTTTGCTTATGCTTATGCTTTTCTTTGTTGTTATTTTGTTGTTGTTCATAGGTTAGTTTCACATGAAATCATGTATGACTCTTGAGACAAGCTAGGTAAAGTACAAGAGGTCTTGTACTATTATCACTATTTGGTTATTTTTTATCATGCCTCTGTATGATGAACTTGTTACCTTTAGTCCATGATACACCAAAGGAAAATACATACTGTTCAAAGTGAACCTTGGTGAAAACACAACGCTTGTGCACTAACTAGTGTCACCTACTCTAGTCTTTTGTTTTTTCTGGGTTAACCCTTGTCTCAGTCAAGTAGAGTAAGGTGAGGGGTAAAACCTTAACAAGCACGTCAGAGGTATATAATAAACTACTTCTCTGAAGGAACAATCTCTTCTTCTCTCAATAAATCGGGATCCGTCTTCCACCTCTGAAATGAATAAGTTCTATGCATATTTATTGATCTGAAATCACTCGTAAATGACCTTAGATAAAGAATGAAGGTATTACAGACTCAAGTGCTGGGGTGTGCCTATGTTATTTTATCCAACGGATCGATAAGATTGTGAAATATACAGACACTGAAATAGTAAGAGAACACAGTAAGCAAACACATAAACACAACAAATTTAATAAAGATTTCACCCAATCCTCCTGGGCTACGTCTCCTAGCCCAAACTTTAGTGGTGGCCTTTCTATTGTGTTTTAAAGCAGAGCTTTTACAATAAGAAGCTCAATTTGAGTCTCAGTTAACAGATGATGATCAGTAGGATTGTACTTGGATTCCCCAAGTCTCTAGAGTACACATAATCCCCTTACTGAATCTTGACCTCAATTGGTCTCATTGGTATGAGTCCAATTTGGTACTCAATACCTGACAAGTATACACAAAAGAGTTGCTTGAACCTCTCAAGCCTTCTCTAGAGTTCACAGAGTCTCGGACCCTCTTTGTCTCTGTCTGCTTGATGCTACCTTTGCTCTGCAGGTCAGCTCAGCTTCTCTATTCTCTACAATTCACTTCTTTCTTGCTTCTCGGCTTTCCGCTTCTCTTTCTCTGCCACCCTTTACTCTTTGTCTATTTGTGGCTTAAAGCCAATCTGCCCCCTGTCTATTCATTTCCACTTCCCGGCTCTCTGGATCTCCTGCCCCCCCTACTAGAATTCCCCTGCTCTACATCATCATCACTGTGTAACACTTCATAGAGAGGTGACCACTTGTTTCCTCATGAACTGAGTGTCAGTTCTCTTTGAACAGTCATTATTTCCGTTGCTCTAATATTGCTCATGAAACTGATTCCTTTGCCAACTTAGTGGTCATGCTGAACCTCAAATCTCATATGACTCAACCTATTTCCCCATCAAATCCGGTCATCCATTGGATCATTTCTCTATTGTTGATTTGGAGCCTCTAGATCCTACAGTCTCTGTCCATATCGGGTGGGTAAGTAGCGTGACCTTTACCCACGCGATGTGAGTGGTTTTCTCTCTCATTCACTGGACGCGTGTCACCCAGTGTATGCCATTGGGTAGGACTCAGTCGAACCCGCCTACCACTTGAAGCCCTTCCAATATCCTGTCGGTTTTAGCATGGGACCCACCTTCTAACAGAATCAATGATTTCTATATAGTTTTATGCCTTTCCTTGTGACCGAGCGCTTCAGGATTTTCTTCACTAAGGGGAATGCCCTCAAAACTGCCTCTATTCTTGGATTTGACCTCCCATTTGTCAATTTGTGCTAGTGCGTAGTCACCATGGGCCAACGGTCTACGCGCTTTGACCGAGGGTCCTCATTGTTCCGTGCTAACCACAAATTGCCATTATTTTAGAGGTTATTTCTGATAAGTTCAATATCCATAAGATTTTGAAGCTTGACATAATTTGAAACAGTCATGAAAACTTAGAGAATGTTTAAGGATCCAATTCGGATCACAACCTTCCTACTGAAAAAGATTTTGGACCACCAAAAGTTGGCTTTCAAGCATCGACTAAGTGAGAGTATAACTATCTCACTTGTCCAATCTCTATCCATTTTTCATTGCTTGGCTTTGAACCCTTAAGCCCAATCCTGAGGTACTCAACATCTCCCCTACGCATTGTCCTCACATTCCTGTCCAGAACTGTGTCTTCCTATAATTCATTGAGATATTCAGGTAACAGATCATCAATAGAAGGCAATTGACTCTGCTCTTCAGGATCTTCAATTAATGAAGGTTCGAATAGTCTCAAGCTGTCTGAATTAACAACTGAGTAGATGTGCTTGTAAGCTGGTAAATAAAGGTGAAAATAATTCCCACCAATTTTCTCAAGTATCTTGAAAGGTCCATACCTTATTGGCTTTAGCCTTTTACCTTCACCTTGAATTCTGTCTTTGCTGATATACAGCCAGACTTGATCACCAACTTGTAAACTATGCTCCATCTGATGCTTGTCATGCCTTGCCTTATATTTGGCTTGGCTCTTTTCCAGCTATTCCTGTACTGCTTGGTGAATCTCTTGGATTTGTTCAATGAACTTGGTTTCCTTGTCCACATCACTGTGTCCATCAATTGCTATGTCTTTACCAAAGACAAAATTCAAGGGAGACCTTGGTGTGAAACCAAAATAGGTCTCAAAAGGAGATCTCTATGTAGAAGAATGTTTTTCTCAGTTGTAAGCATGTTGCACATAACACAAATGTTCATCCCAAAGTTTAGGATTCTTACTGCAATAGACTTTGAGCAACTGGATCACTGTCCTTTTGACCACTTCTGTCTAGCCATCAGTTTGTGGATGAAAAGTTGTGCTTTTCTTCAGTTTTGTGTCCATCAGTTCCCACAGACTCAACCAAAACTTCCCAACAAATCAGGTGCCTCAACTAGATATGATGGAAGTGGGTAATCGAAAATGAACCCATACATGCTGAAAGAACAACTTTGCAGTTGGTTCAGTTGTAATCTGTTTATTACAAGGTATCAAAATACACATTTTGCTGAACCTATCCACAACAACATATAAATAATTATGACCTTTCCTATATTTAGGCAGTCCTCCAACAAAGTCCATGGAAACACTTTCCCAAGGATACAAAGGAAATATTAGTGGAGTGTACAAGCCTAGTTTTATATTGCTAGGCTTGCTTTTAGCATACATGGTACACCCTCTTACATATCTAGAAATTGTCTCATTCATTTTTGGCTAATAACAAAATCTTTGCAGCTATGCAACCATTTTACTTACCCCAAAGTGACCTCATATTAGAGAAGTGTGTGATTCTCGAATTATATTTACTCTTTTAGTTTGTGGATTGCATAACTTCCAACAATGATACAAGCATTGGTCCTTAATGTGATAATCCAATTCTTCTACTCATTTACCTTGACTTAAAGTTGCATATACATCTTTAAAATCTATATCTTGAGCATATTGTTCGATGTAGCTCTCATGCAATACTGAGTTATGCTTAAGTATAGTAGATGCATTTATAATTGGTCTAGATAACATATCTACAACTTTATTGTGTATGCCCTTCTTATATCTGATGACTAAATGAAACTGTTGTATAAAACCCATCCATCTATGTGTCTTGATTGCTACAGCTTAGTTTGGGAGTGTAGATATTGAAGTGGTTGATGATCAGTATGTATAACTGTCTCTTTTCCCATTAAGTAATGTTTCCAATTTTTCGCACTCTGTACTAATGCATACAATTCTTTATCATATGTGGGATAGTTAAATACTGCATAATTAAATGTCTTAGAATGATAACATATCATTTTACCGTGTTGTATGAACACTGCTCCCATGGCATAGTCACTGGCATCTATTTGGATCTCAAATGGTCTTTGAAGATTGGGCAGTGCTAGTACTGGTGTTGTACTAATCTTTTCTTTCAAGGTCTCAAAGGCTTTCTGTTGTTTGCCTCCCCACTGAAATGCCTTGTTCAATCCTATTAAAGCATGTAAGGGAGCTGCAATTAAGGAAAATTTAGAAATGAACTTTCTCCAATATTGTGTTGCTCCTAAGAAGCTTCTAACTTCCGTAGTAGATTTGGGTTTAGGCCAGTTTACAATGACTGCTACTTTAGAGGGATCTATCTTCAATTCACTACCCCCTACTATATGTCCCAAATAATTCAAATATGTTTTGCCAAATTCACGAGAGTTTAACATAAATTTTTTCTCTTTTCAAATCATCTAGTGTTTGCTTAACATGCTTTAAATGTTCTTCCCACGTTTTGCTAAATATAAGAATGTCATCTAGTTACACAATAACAAAATCATCAAGAAAAGGTATAAGTACATCATTCATTATTCTCATGAAAGTAGCAGGAGCATTAGTTAAGCCAAAAGCCATAACCAACCACTCACACAATCCATGCTTTGTTTTGAAAGCAGTCTTCCATGCATCTTGTTCTGCAACTCTGACCTGATGATATCCATTATGCAATTCTAAATTGGAAAAATAAACAACTTCCTTTAATTGATATAATAGATCAAATATGTGAGGAAGAGGATAACGATTTTTTATTGTTATCTTATTCAGTGCTCAGTAATCAATGCACATTCTACACGAGCCATCTTTCTTTTTCATCAAAATGATTGGATACCCACATGGTGATGTGCTAGGTCTGATGAACCCCTTCTCGAGCAACTCCTACACCTGCTTCTTGATCTATGCATTCTCTAAAGCGAACAACCTTTTATGTCTGTGGCTACAATGGTTGTTTCATCTCCTGAGTCCGACCCCATATCTTTCTGAATAGTTGCATTAGTCTTCTTCTTCTTGCCCTCGAACTTCTTAGGTCTCAGCTCCGGATGCAGGATCAAACAATGCTCATCATCATCCCCATCCTTCTTACAGTAAGTGCATGAAGATTTGCTCTTTTGTGCAGTGTTGGCCTTCCTCTCTTTCCATTTCTGTTTTCTTTTCTCCTTATTCCTACTTGCAATGGGCTTGGATGATCCCCCAACTTCTAGGTTCCCATTCTTTCTTCTAGCTTCTAGTTGTGTAGCTTGAACGTATACCTCATCTATACTAGGGGGATTAAACATGAGGATAGTGTGCCTCATGTAGCTGTGTAGACCACCTATGTACTTCAACATAGTCTCAGGTGAATCTAAAGAAATTCCTAGAATCAAAGCTCTTTTCCTAATTTCTTGGGTGTAACCTTGTACACTTTTTCCTTTCAATTGGTGAAGAGTTTGTGAGCTCATCATGGCTTGCTATTAGCTAGTGGATAGAACTACGTTTTTATTGCAAAAACAAATTCACTCCAGACAGAAATAATATTACCATGTTTCTTCATGTCAACTTGTGTCCTACCTTCCTACCATACCAAGGTAGTGCCTCTGAGGTGTAGGCTAGCCAGCTAAATCTTACTCTTATTTGAATCAATACTCTGCACTCTGTAATAAACATCAATTTGTCTGATCCAATTATCCAGCTTCTCTGCATTCAAATCTCCATCATATATTGGTAAATCAAATTTAACATCCAATTTAATCAAAGATGTCTTATTTTATGTTCAGGGTTATTAGGAGGTGTGAGAAAGTTTTCTTCTTTCCCTTTTCCTTTTGAGTGGTCATGTAGGAGAGACTCTTCTTCTCCTTTATCTTGTTTGGAGCCTGACGAATCTTCATCTTTATGTTTCTTAAGTCCCTATGCATTTCCTCTACCATGGACCTCATGGCCAGGAAACTATCTATAAATTGGGGGTCTGGTCCCAAGGGACTTTCTTCTGACATTTTCTTCTGAGGATAGGCTCTTCCAATTTCTAGGTTAGTTTCAACCAACTCTCCTTCTCCTAATTTAAGCTTTGATCTAGTTAGCATTCAACAAAAAAATCTAGCACAAGCTTGTCTAACCTTAACAACCTAGAGCTCTGATACCACTAGATCTGAAATCACCCATAAACGACCTCAGAGAAAGAATAAAGGTATTACAGACTCAAGTGCTGGGGTGTTCCTATGTTATTTTATGCAACGGATCAATAAGATTGTGAAATACATAGACACTAAAATCGTAAGAGAGCACAATAAACAAAAAAATAAACACAACAAATTTAATAAGGATTTCACCCAATCCTCCTAGGCTACATCTCCTGGCCCAGTCTTCAATGGTGGCCTTTCTATTGTGTTTTAAAGCAGAGTTTTTACAATAAGGAGCTCAAATTGAGTCTCACTTAACAGATGATGATCAGTAGGACTGTACTTGGATTCCCCAAGTCTCTAGAGTACATAAACTCCCCTTACTGAATCTCAACCTCAATTGGTCTCATGGGTATGAGTCCAATTTGGTACTCAATACCCGACAAGCATACACAGAAGAGTTTCTTGAACCTCTCAAGCCTTCTCTGGAGTTCATAGACTCTCAAACCCTCTCTGTCTCTGTCTGCTCGATGTTGCCTTTGCTCTACAAGTGAGCTCAGCTTCTCTGTTCTCTAATTCATTTCTTTCTTGCCTCTCAGCTTTCTACTTCTCTTTCTCTGCCTCCCTTTACTCTTTGTATGTTCGTGGCTTAAAACCATTTCGCTCCCTGTTTGTTCATTTCCGCTTCCTAGCTCTCTGGATCTCCTACCTCTACCCACTGGAATTACCCTTCTTTGTGTCATCATCATGGTGTAACGCCTCATAGAGAGGTGGCCACTTTTTTCCTCATGAACTGAGTGTTAGTTCTCTTTGAACGGTCGTTATTTCCGTTGCTCCAAGATCGCTGACGAAACTGATTCCTCTGCCAACTCAACAGTCATGCTAGACCTCAAATCTCATATGACTTAACCTATTTCCCTATTCAATCCAATCATCCATCAGATCATTCCTTTGTTGTTGATCTAGAGCCTCTAGGTCCTACGGGCTCCATCCATATTAGGCGGGTAAGTAGCGTGACCTTTACCCGCGGGATGTGAGCGGTTTTTTCTCTCATCTACTGGACACATGTCACCCAGTTTATGGCATCCGGTGGGACTTGGACAAACCTGCTTACTGCTTGAAGCACTTCTAATACCCTACCGGGTTTAGCGCGGGACCCGCCTTTTGATGGAATCGGTGATTTCCGTACAATCTTATGCTTTTCCTCGTGACCAAGCACTTAGGGCTTTCCTTCACTGAGGGGGACACCTTGCAATATGTGATTAGCGCTTTTAGCACTAATTGTGTATCAGAAACTACCTTTATTTTTAGATTTGACCTCCCGTTTGTCAATTTGTGCCAGTGCACGGTCACCATGGGCCAAGGATCTACACGCTTTGACCGAGGGTCCTCATTGTTCTGTGTTGACCACAAATTGCCATTGTTTTAGAGGTTATTTCTGATAAGCTCGATATCCATAAGATTTTGAAGCTTGACATAATTTGAAATGGTCATGAAAACTTAGAGAATGTTTAAGGATCCAATTCTGATTAGTTATGAAAAAAATAAAAAGTGAAAATTAAAAAATGGAAAATGAATCAGGCAAAAGAAGAGAAAGGCCTCCCGTGCAGAGAGGTGATGCAAGTAACTCTATTAGGGTATTAACTAGGCTCGCTGGCAATGGAGAAATTCCTGTGTTCCTATGTGACTCTGCAGGGGTACCATCTAGGCTTACTAGCAGTAGAGAAACACCAGGGATGAAAGTAAGACTCTGATGATTATACTGCTTGTGCACCAATATGCCCCTCAACCCCAATCAAAACAACTATGTTGACTTGGCTTGGAATGTGTGTAAATCAACCAAGAGCATGGCAGATGCTACATCTTACAATCAGGCTATTGTAAAACCAAGACAGATTAAAAATTGAACAATGCTTTCGGAGGTGTTAGACTTGTTTTTCATGAACAAGGTTGATTCAGAGAGCTAGAATTCTACTAGTATGTCCCCAAGTGTTGTGGTGGCTACAACAACCCTCCAAAAATTTTTCTTAGCTTTGTTTTGAAGCTTCCCTACCAACCTTTCGCAACAACATGTCTTGCTTCATGAAGTACACAAGCTTCAGTGATTCTTTTATAGGAACATAGCCTATCTATCAAAGCTTGATGCAGTTTCCTCACAGGTTATTTCTCCATACTTAGCCCAGCTACAGGATGAGCAGACCCCTCAAGAAATTGCACAATTCTGGATGGAAACCAGCCTTCCCTCCAGAAATTGTGCAATTCAGTCTAGTAGTCTGCTGGACCTTAGAATTCCGTAATTTTTCCAGTCAAGCTTCATCCAGAAAGTTGTGCAATTCTTCCCAGCAGGGCTTCTTAGCCCAATAATTGTGCAATCTTGGGTAGCAGCCAGCTACTATGACTAGGATTTGCATAAATCTCCTAGGCAGCTAGCCGAATTCCCTCCTAGAAATGTGCATTTTCTCCGAGCAGTTGAGCAGGCTCTTGCATGTGCAGTTGAGTTGACCGGTTCCCTCTGGGATCGAGAAAAAAATGATTTGCATGCATGGGATGCTCCTACCAAGGCAACATGCAAAGGCATCCCTTGATTTAGGGATCACTTTTTAACAGATGGATGTTACATGCAAGGATGATCTCAGAAACCTTCTGCCAAGTGTCGCTTTTCCTAGATTTTTGGCATGCATATCACAACCTCAATCTTATCAAAACTCATCAACTGGATGTTGTAGAGCTCATTCCTCAAATCGAACTTGTAGCTCTGGCATCCCACATCACATCCTGGAGTCATCAATACATTCATCTTAGTTGTCTTGGGGTAAGCTCATTTTTCATGACTTCCATTGCATTTCTGTCACTTTTTTTGTTTCTCTTTGTGCGAGTATTGTTTGCTCAATTTCAGTGAGCGCTTTCTATCATTTACATGCATACTAGCTTGTACTAGCACCATTTTAGTTTTCATTTTCATCTCACTATTGTCATATGCATGGAATTGTTTTTGCATGAACAATTGGTGTTGCAGTGACTCACTTCACATACTTTCATGTTTTCCCATTTCCTGAATCCTGCATTTTTTATTTGCATGAATGATCATTCACTCTTATTTGCACTAATCTCCTCATGCATTCACACTTCTCATATTTTTAGCCACCCATCGGCTGGACTGAGCTGCCTTGGCCAAGACCGTGCCTTGCTCGGCTAGAAATGCACATTTCTGAAAGCAAAGGTTCTACATTCCCTCCACAAATTTTCCAAATCTAGCTAGGCATTGAACTCCAGGCTTGAATTGCACAATTCTTGGAGGTAGTGTCCTATTGGTGCCAGAAACTACACAATGCAGTTTGCCCGTTGCATGTCACTGCTGACTGAAATTGAGAATTGCATAGTTTTAGTCCTCACCAAGCCAAGCTCAACTATGCATTGCATAGTTCTAGCAGTCAATGAAAATCCTGACCGCCCAGACTGCCTTGTGTAGTTTTGGCAACCAGTCTCCTGACCTCTTGGCAGAAATTGCACAACCTTCATGATTAGTCACACAGGTATGTTGCAAGTTAATTCTCAAGTTTGTTTTGGTTTTTTACTAATAGATTTCTTTCCATGAGTGTTTCCATGTCCACGGGTATTACAGGTGTTCATCTACTTCT
The DNA here is from genome assembly GCA_000404065.3 of Pinus taeda. Lineage (NCBI taxonomy): Eukaryota > Viridiplantae > Streptophyta > Pinopsida > Pinales > Pinaceae > Pinus > Pinus taeda. Next base: position 111,193 of record APFE031061916.1, on the reverse strand, counting down.
CAACAACACAAGTACAATGGCCTTCAGGAGAGCATAGTCAAAGGACATCGTTGAAATCACAATGTGGGTTGCAGCTAAGCAAGTGTCTATGAGCTTTCCTACCTATGAAGACATAAATTTATTCATAGAAAAGGACATCAAGAGAAGATGGCAGGAGCATCACAATGATCGACATCATAGAAGATAGCACCATCAATAGTTGCATAAGGCAATCACGCGAGAGCAAACAACAAAGCAAAGAAGGAGTTTCATGTGCTGAAGTAGCAACTCAAGGAAGAATAGGTACTGCATAGAAAAGAGAATGAAGTGCAGCAGGAACAGGTACAACAGGGAGTGCAACATGCACAGATGGATGAAACTGTGCCTGTACAAGTTATAGATCCATCCCAGTAGCTGGCAAAGAGAAAACAAGGTGAATAGTGCCATTGATCACATGTAATGGAATTCAGCATCATGCATGTCATTGTGTGCACACATGCGTTCCCACCCATTTTGCATACTCACCGAGGCAAAGACAAGAAGCAAGTAAAAATGGAGTTGAAAATGTATTTTGACAATTTGATGTGCATGACCACTAGCACATGCCTAGAGATCAGGGCAGACACTATGCATCAACATGTTGCTAGTTCGGCTGCACCCAAGAAGACCATGTGCATGTTAGTAGAGGAGCTGGATGGAAGAGCCACTCCAATGCACTGGGATGCAACAGAGGCAAGAGCTCTCTTCAGGAAGATGTCACGATGGAGTGCATGCACACCATCATAACCGACCAAGCTTGGCATCAGCTCACCACCTTCACCATCACAAGCATGTCAAAGAGTTGGTCTCATCACAATGGATCGAGTGTCAGTGATGTCTTGCATGGATTGCTCAAGCCATTTTGTCTCACATGGGCACATATGCATTGTAATTTAACATCTTATCAATTGGAAGTTAAAGTGTCAATAGTTGGATGTAACAGTCATAGAGCAGATGAAGAGTCATTAGGGTAGATGAACTGTCACAAAGGGGAATGTCGAGGGTCACCCCAACCTTTGCTATAAATAGAACCTCATAACTCATTGTATAGACTTTTGGTCTACCAATATTTCGATAAGACTATCTTGGAGAGAGCTTGAATAGTATTGTAACAAGCCTTGGCTTCTCCATTGTACAGAGTTAGTACGTCTCTTTGGAGGAGTAGGCGGTTGTGGCTGTAACGTTCTGCTATCAGAACTAGTGGTTGGACATTGATGTATTGTATAAGTGGAACTTACACTTCTTAATATAACAAGACACATCATGTTTCATGCATATGTTGTATTGTATTCTATGCTATATCGTGTACTTTAAATGATATATGTATTTGTTTTCTTATGCATGCATATATATCTTTTTGTGTATGTATGTATGATTCTTTTTGAAATCTGTTGTTGGTTTAACCATCACTTTGCATTTCTAGATAACTTCCCTTCCATGTTGTGATGCATCTTTGCTTGTGTGTTCCCTTCGTAACTCCATGCTATCATAGGTTTCCAAGGGGCAGACTCATCTCAACCCCCATTTGCTAGAACCTCTCATGCACCTTCCTTGGCTCACTACATAGCTCACATCCTTTCTACCCACAAAGTTATCTTACTTTCCTATGTGAAAAATCACGGTCAAGGCATTACCATACGACCCACTATGGGGACACCTACACCAAACAGTCTGAGGTCTAATTGGGATTTCTTACCGGGGAGATCCCCTGACATGTTGGCGGGTCCAGCACCATCAACAAGATGATAAATAAATTATTTATTTATTTATTATTTCTAA
>APFE031061916.1:80386-93352 GCA_000404065.3 Pinus taeda | reverse complement strand
TTGTTTCTTTTATAAACATACAGACGGAGCCTGAAGTCAAGCTAGCTAGCCTTCGAACTGCATTTGTCATACAAATGCAAAGTAGATCAATGCTGCTTCAGTCAATCTCCATATTTTTGTTTATAAATTAAACAATAGATCTGCAAGCAATCTAATTTCCCTGAGTAGTGGCTTTAGTAACCTCTTAAATCACCCCTATGTTTTTACATACATTGATCTGTACTTATTCAGCTTAAACACCTGAACTAAACTGCAAACTGTGAGTGAAGTCTCGTTCAAAGTCTCATACTGTAACCATCGCACCCTACCTCCAAGGCAGCCTATATGCATCGCACTTCCTGAATGGAGTAATTGCGCTGCATATTGAGTTCACTGTGTAACTGGTGCGATGGTCAAGGAGGACTGGTTTTACCCTCCGACTGTGGATTTTTCTCACTGTTTTCAGTCTTATTCAAGAGTTTTTGTTGTCTGTAATCAGTGTGCTTCTGTGAATACGCCCTTCTCTAGCATTATTCCACCTCCTTATGCAAAGAACTAGAAACGTTTTTTATGTATTGTGCGTCATTTTAGTTCTCTTTTGCAAAAAATAACATAGTTGAACTATCATCTCTAGATCTGAAAGTGTCGTAGCTGTCGTTTTCAGTTTTAGAAATCAATCCCATTGTTTTAGATAGTTGATTATATGGTTATTATTTCATAAGACTTGATTTACTAGGTTTAAAGTGTCAAAAGCAACTTCCATTTCAAAATCGCAAAGTGTCTCTCTTGTTTTCACTTCATTTTGAAAGAGATTTTTGTTGAGTATAGTCGCTTTAAAACTATTTCAGTTTTGCACAAAGTTTTTTTAGTGTCATTTACACATTAAGGGAGCTGAAAACCAATACATGCATGTGCATTTGCATCTTGAATGCTTGGCTTGATTTAGGACTGTGCATATTTAGCATGTACTCTGTGCTCTGTGAAGAAAAGATGCTTGACTTTCTTCCCCTTAGTAGCTAGGATTTTCATTGCTGAAAGAAGATAAAACGTCTATTTATCATCTTAGACTACATTTAGGAATTATACATACATCACGTGGTGAACCTAAAAGCCAAACTGTTAAGCAAGATCAACATAAATTAAATCTCAATGAATCTAACAACGCTTTGGAACTTAACGCACAACATCTAGAGGTTTAGGCTAGAGATGTATTCCGGCATCGTAAAGCCTGGTAACTGTTGCTTTCAGTGCTGGTTGGGTGATTCCTCCACTCTGAGATGATAAGTTCCAATACGGACTTGTGCTCCCACGTACCATTGCATATATATTGGGATACCACAATAGGATGCATCCTTTATCCTTAGGAAGCCGTGTCTATCGCCCTATCAATCGTAATTCACCGAACACAGCATTCGGGAAGACTGACTGCCATACCACAAAACGTATTCTACAGTTTTACGATTGGCTTGGTAATCCTCTCTGCCTAGATCTCCAGAGAAGTCCATTTTTCTCCTTTTCAGAATCCTTAAAGGAAAAGGTCCTCTGAGCGCTTGTCACTTCGAGCTCAATAAAAATTGAAGGCGACTAGAATCATCTTTTATTTTTTCTCGACTCTTTAAAATTGAAAAAACAAGTTGTGTCAAAGCATCTAAAATTCATTTATTTCGAAAAACATTTTTCCCTTTTATTTTGAGTTGATCAAGTAATCCACAATCATGGAAGAAAGTCAATCAAAACCCCGTCGTTCGCGGAGACTTACGAGTCAACCATCGTGGACTCCAGAAGTGAAGCCATTCCAGATGAAGTGAACTCGTTTAACTGGATCAAAGTCCCCTATGTTGGTGGGAGCAAGCACTCCAACATCCTCAGAGACTCCGGTTACTCCGAACATTTCTGGTATCCCTGCCTCTACGGAAGAAATTCCGCAACAGCAACAGGACATTACAACTGATCCTAGTGTGACAGTTAACATTTCTATTCCTGAACCGGTTTCATCTATAGTCGATTCAGAAGGTGTTACTCCCCAATCGTCTGCTGCTGTAGAACTTACATCTTCTTCGGCACCAGAAATATTTTACGGACCTGACAGTCTGCCTCTTCCTCCTGGATTGATTTCCATAGAAGAGATTGTGGAAGATCCTCCGTCTAGCACTCCAACGCAAATTGGGGCTGGGATCACCTTATATCCTTCTTCATCAGAGAATATTCACCCACCCTCGGAAGTTTTTGAAGAATCACTTAGGAATCTTTTGGATAGACTCAATATGTCTGAACAACCGTTAACATCAAGGATTGTGTCACTCGACACAGCAATAGCAGAAGCTCCTTCTACTATTCCGACAATGTTCGCCGATGTGCCATCTGTCCCAACCAGTTTTCAATTGCTAGATGGAGTCCATCCTAAGACTATTTCGACAGTATGGTTTGTTCCCGTTTTTTCATCCGAAATTATATCTGGAATCTCTTACGTTGGGTCTCGACAAATTGATCCATCACAAGATCAATTTGGGCAAACTAGTCCCCAAAGGAAAATTATTACTTTGAGCACTGGATTACCGTCATATGGAGGGCCGTATACCCTTTCATTGTCTTCCCTAGAAGGACAACCATGCGTGATTTCGCAACAAAATTTGGGTTATGCTGGAATCACAACTAGCGGTTGGGTACTAGTCCTGTCTCAACAACCAAGATTTGTATGCTCAATACAACAAAGTTCACCTATGACAAACATTCCCACTATGTTGGCTATTGTGGTTGTATCGCAAGTACAAGCATCACCAATTGTATGCCAACCTCAAGTTTCACAGGTTGCAATACAACAATCTCTTGTACCTTCGACACAACCACAATCACCCACTAGTGGAATGGCACAGGTTCAAATGGGGAACACCAAACTCCCATCTTGGTCAAACAGTCAGTGTTTGGACAATAGTCCGTGGCTTTCACTAAACCATGGCTCGGTGCAATACCAACAACCGAAATTCTATTCTAGGCTTACCTGAAGGATTATGAACAAGTCTTTGTGCAATTTAATGAGCAGTCAGATCAATCACATCGATAATGTTATGCCCCACACACCTTAACCAAATTTACCAAACAATCAATATGCATTATGATGGTATGCAAAGATCCTTGACTGCTCAAATACCATTCCGTTTACCTGGGTATGCTCAACCAAGGCTTGAATCCAACACAGTGCTTTCATGGCACTCTAAGTAGTTTACCAGATCTAAGTTAACAATGAAGATCAATTGCCTACGCCCCCTAGGTGGGCCGCGGGCGTAATTCCTGCATAAACTTCACTATCCGGACATTCCTAAATCTTTAATGAAAAATCTTTTCCGGGCGGCGAGACCCATTGAATCATGTGATGACCTTTCATCTATGGTGTCTCGTCAAAACACCTCCAAAGTGATGATATTCCGATTCAACATTCGCTCTTTCAGCGCACCGTTTTAACTGGTCTGCCAGCAAAGTGGTATATCGAACTACCTAGAGCATCATTTGATAACTTCATTACCCTAGCCACGACCTTTTTAACCCATTTTTAGTTACCTATCAGGTACAAAACAGGAACTGAGTTGCTTACCAATTTCAAACAAATGACAGCCACTCACATATCCAATCATATTCATGAGTGGTGGCATCACCGTAGAATGATAAAAACATATGTTCCTGATCAGCTATTGGCTGAATGGTTTATTAAGTCACTATTACCCGCTAATACAGAAGATGTGGAAAAAGGCGGAGTCGTCACTGAAGAGCAAGTTATTGCTCGTGCACAATATCTAGACTTGATCTATACTCAGTCTGGCATGCTCTACGATAAAATCCCTGACGCTCCTAGACTAGACTTCTCCGTTCCTCTGCCTCCTAAATCAAACAAAGAATCTCATGCCAATGCTGTTGTGATAGGTATGACAAGCACTAAAACCGCAAAGGCCACATCGAAAAAGGCCCGCACGGTTTCAAATCAAGATGCAAATGATGAATTTCTAGCCTTGGAAGTAAATCTCGTGTCAACAGACAAAGGCAAAGAAGCCAAGCAACCAGGAGGCAAGAAGGAAAAACAAGGGAAGAAGAAAACAAGGGAGACTCATCTCCTAGAAAATGTTCTGCAAACCCTTCTGGGAATGTGAAACCAAAAACTCCATGTCATATATGTGACGAGGATCACTGGACACGGGGCTGTCGATTTAAAGAATAACTTAGAAAATATTTCAAAAGTTCAAAAACCTCGACTGTACTAACAGATCCGTTTCCAAACCCGGGAACAAATTTGGTTGCTAACGAAAATGCTTCCCCGTCCCAAGTGCCAATGTTGTTGGTCTCGAAGCAACTAAATGATACTCTTATAATGACAAGGAGTAAAGATTACAGGAATCCACAGATGTTGAACAACAAGGATAATGATCAACCTAGTAGTTCAACAACGACTTCAATAGAAGTCGTGCCACCCATCGTTCCTGAATTAACAATAAAACCACCAAAGGGAGTAGTACACAAATCAATGTTTAATCCTCGTAACCAAGACAAAATTGGTCAAATGACCCAAAACTCAAAAATGCGGGGGGGCACCCTAGCCTAATGGTGCTGGTGATAACAAGTCACCGCCTGTGCAATCATGCGTAAGAGCCTAGTCCATTCACTCGACACTCCAGTGGCATGTCGTTGCAACCGCAAAGGAAACTCATCGGTCCTCACATCCGGGATGCTAAGGGTAAGACCCTCAATCTGGTCCTGTAATGCCAAAAGAGTCTCAGCCACATCAAGGTCGCGAAGGATATTCCTCCCAACCACTTCTCCTATTGGAGCGACCGCTGGGTCTCTACGGCGCACTGCTGGTCGAATTGGGCCAACATCTGTATGAGCACATGAGTTTTGATTAGTCTTGATCATAAGAATATAAGAACATTATAAGCGACAATGAACAGAGATATGGTCAGAAGAAGATTACCCATGACACCCCACTGCTCTCCAGCCGACAACACCAAATCTGGATCACCTCGCAAATCCATACCAGCATATGGGAACCTAGCATAAACCATCTCCTGACGGTAAAACCACTCAACGAAGGTCTCAGAAAATGAAATCTGGGGCTGACCAGCATGCTAAGACATGAGATCGACCCATCTCTGCATCCGTGGTTCGGTCGGTGGAGGCAAGCCAAGTGAGATATACTGTGGCTGCATTAGTGGGATTCGCTCCAAGGTGAAAGCAATCAAAATAGAGCCATAACCAAAGTTTTTGGATCTGCCACTCTTCACCTTGGTCAACTGTTCCTTCATCACAAAAAGTACTGCATCACACCAATTGAACACCTTTGGTTCAAGGCATTCCAAAGCATACTGCATATAAGATCTGTTGGCTATATGGAGAGCAGAACTACCAGCTAGTGTAGCAAAAGTAAACAGGATGGTCTGCAAGGGCCAGTTAGTGACATCTCGAATGTTGATCTTGTCGTCCGCACTCAGTTGAGATCCCTCTCTGCAATGCCAGTGAATGTACTCCCTTACAGACTCACCCCCACGGGCAGAACCTGATAAAGAGAGAGGGGCACCATGCCTCAATAAGCCAGTCAGAAAATAGATGTCCACCACTGTCAAGGGGATCGATTTGCCCCTAATCTAGAATACCTGGTTAATAGGATCCCAAGTACTGAGGAAATACTACAACAAACTAATTTTTTGCCTCATGCTCGAGATACGGAAAAACTTCAACAAGCCACAGTTCTGTAATGCAGCTACTGTGCCCGGATCATGTAAAGCAACAACGTCCTCTTCTTCATGCTTGCGTTCTAGCTATGTGACAACCATTTTCCTCCGATGAATCTCTGAAAAACAAACAAGGGAAGAGTCAGGATCTTCATTTGGTGAAAACAGGCAAAAATTTCATGAGGAAACTATGCAAAAATTTTCCTCCCTACGCCCATCGCACCCCAGCAAGTGTTCTAGGAGTGATGCATATTGACTAGTTAGTGGAGACATTAGTATGCATCGCACCTTTCGACTAAGGAAGGGTGTGATGATCCTAGGGCGAGTTATTCAAACCCTAGGGGCTCAACAAAACATGGAAATGAGCTCAAAATCCAAAATGAAAGGCATATAATGAAATAGCACAATTTTAGCTCCTACCTGGTCCAAACGGTGTCGAGAATCGTCCATAGAATCTCCTGGAATATACTGGTGAAAATCAGGGGGGAAAGCACCTCCAGAGATCCAACAAACCAAATTCAAATGAAATGGTAAAATGAGAGGTAAAAGTCACTTTTAATTTACTATGCACGTAATTCAAGTAAAATATTAGTGTTTTGACTCATTTATCGTACATATGTTTTCATTTCTATTTGGTTTGATGAAGCAGATGAATAGGTAGTACTATCTTTGAAAAAACAAATATGTTAAGGGTAAATCAAAAAATCAATGACCATCATGGCGAGCCCTCAACAAAACTGTTCATAGAACAATTATTGATGAGGGGGCATCCACATGTATCATGTCGATGAGTTGCTAGAAAACTCTGGGGTCTCCATCTTTGTCGCGATCGCCAAAAACATCAAAAGCATTTGATGGACGAACGTACACCCCGTATGGGATACTAAGTAACTTGCAAGTCGAACTGGGGGGCAAAACAGTAGAAAATGATGTTGAAGTCATCGACAGAAATCTTGATTACAACATCCTACTGGGAAGACCCTGCATATATGGCATGGCAGCTGTTGTGTCAACCTACTTTAGGAAAATTGCATTTCCTTCCCAAGGAGGAATTACAATCATCGACCAACAAACATTTCTCCCCAACAGTTCACAAGTTATGGGAAGCATTCCAATGATCCATGGAAGCCCTAGCATGCTTCATAATATCAGAGCAAGCCTACTAAAAGACCCTAAGTTAATGGGAACTTTTACCCTACCGCCTCCTACCAATTTGGTGGAAGTGGCTAATGTAGGAACCTGCAATATGATATCTTCCATTCAAAAGATGTCAGAAAACGATGTTAAATTGGATCATTTGCAAGTTTTTCCTCTAACCGCGCTGGAAATATTATAGCAATCAATTTTCTCAGCATGGGAGCCAAACCAGCATCAACGCTCGTGAAGCGTTTGGGTAGATAGGTCTAAAGAATATGATTTCTTCCATTTAAAGATGTCAAAAAATGATGTTAAATTGGATCATTCGCAAGTTTTGCCTCTAACCCCACTGGAAATATTATTAGCAATCAATGTTCTCAGCATGGGAGGCAAACCAGCATCAATGCTCGTCAAGCATTTGGGTAGATAGGTCTAAAGAATATGGCACCCCTTCAGACCCTTGGTCGCAAGTACACCTTACAGACAAAGGAATCGTTCAATCGATGATGATCAATGGGGCACCATGGCAAGATCACCACCATCGTTCCCATCTTCCAACTTGTAAAGAAGATAATTCCGGCGACCTACAACATCCTTCAGTATTTGACTTTCTAACAAATATTGTAAACACAGTGGATTCCAAGAGAAACCTATCCAATATCAAAGAGACTATTTCCATAAACATCTCGACCAAAACAAAGGTTGTAGAAAACATTCATGTTGGCAAATCTTGTTCTTATTTCGAACTAGAAATATATAGCACTCTCTTTCACGAGTTTAGAGATGTCTTTGCTTGGTCATATGATGAAATTCTAGGTATTGACTCGAGCATAGTTGAACACGAGATTAAGATGTATCCAGATTTCAAACCGATACGAAAACGGCTAAGGCAGATGCACCCCAAGAAAGTCGTTTCCATCAAGGCAGAGGTTGAGAAAATCCTCCATGATGGTTTCGTTTACCCCGTTCCTCTAACCGATTCAGTATCGAATATTGTTCCTGTAATGAAAAAACAAGGAACAATTAAAGTGTGCATTCATTATAGGGATGTAAATCAAGCTTATCCAAAAGACAACTACCCTACACCCTTTATCGACTAGATTATTGATGAATGCGTCAGATGCAAAATCTTTTCATTCATGGATGGATTTTCCTGGTATAATCAAATAAATATCCACCCACAGGACCAGTGAAAGACTGCATTCATTTGTTCGTGGGGCACATTCGCATATCACAAGCTACCCTTTGGTTTGAAAAACGCAGGGGAAACTTTTCAGAGACCAATGAACTATGCTTTCCATGACATCAAAAACATCGTTCAACCATATCTCGATGATCTCCCAACCCATTCACGAAAGTGGACCAATCATCCGCGCCATTTGAGAGCCATATTTCTATGTTGCCGACACTGCAAGATAAGACTCAATCCGCACAAATGTGTGTTTTGTGTCAGTTCTGGTCGTTTACTTGGCTTCGTTGTCTCAAAGGATGGAATTTGTCTCTATCCTTGCAAGGTTCAGGCAATCATCAATTTGCCTCCACCTTCAAGCCTGCTTCAGATTCAGACCAAGGGAAAGCAAATTTCCTCAGGAGGTTCATTCCAAATTACGCTGAACTAGCTAAAGGTTATACTCGTGTTTCGAAAAAGGATGTATTTGGGACCAGGTCATGCAAACTTCCTTTGATGTTTTAAAGAAATCTCTAATACAAGCGTCATTAATGTATGCTCCTAATTATCAAAAATATTTTAACCTGTATCTGGCTGTAGTAGATATGACCATAGCAATGGTTTTAGTTCAATAAGACAATGGAATTGAACATCCTATATATTATTTAAGCTGAAACTTAAATGATACGGAAATGAAATACTCCTATGTTGAAAAGCTAGTCCTGGCAGCTGTTCAAGCAATATAGAGATTTCGACACTACGTCCTCTTTAGGAAGACTACCATTTTATCAGATTGCAACCCCATGAATTATATATTGTCACGACAGTTGCTGGGGGGCAAGTATTCGAAATGGATAGCAATTCTACAAGAGTTTGATTTGGAATTCAAAAAATCCAAATCAAAGAAAGCCCTGGTATTGACGGAGTTACTGTGCGATCTCCCATCGTCGTCCAACGATGCCACATCCAAAGAAGAAATCGTGGATGAAAATTTGTTTCTGATATCTTCAAGTGATTCATGGTACAGAGATATAATTGTTTATCTCCAGACACAAACATACAGGTCTAATACCTCACGCTCCAAACAACGACGTATTCGATACCAAGCAAAAGACTACGTGATCGTCGGTGATACTCTTTACCGTCGTGGTATCGATACAGTTCTGCGGAGGTGCCTCACTCTTGAGGAGGCCGAAAAAGTCCTAAATGAATACCATTCAGGGGCGTGTGGGGGGCATCAATCTGGCTATGCTACGGCGTAAAAAAAATTTACGAGCAGGATACTTCTGGCCAACAATGTTTAAAGATTGCATAACCGCAGTTAGAAGTTGTCATGCTTGCCAAATTTTTGATAGCAAAACCAGAAGACCACCCACACCATTGCAACCAGTAGTAGCTGTTGGGCCATTCACCAAATGGGGCATAGATTTCATGACATGTAATGCCACCTCGACCGGGGGGCATGGGTACACAATAGTCGCGGTGGACTATTTTACCAAATGGGCCGAGGCAATGCCTACATTAAACAACAGCGGTGAAACAGCTGCCCTTTTCTTTTTCAATCACGTAGTCTCTAGATTCGGCGTTCCACAGGCCATAGTCACAGATCATGGATTGCATTTTCACAATCACATGATGGTTGAGTTGGCTGCCAAATTAGGACTGTCCCACGACAGCTCTACTCCTTACTATCCGTAAGCTAACGGACAAGTTGAAGCAATCAACAAAGTCCTAAAGCGCATGCTGCAAAGGATGATCAGAGTCCACAAACAGGATTGGCACCTAATCCTGTACTCGGCCTTGTGGGCATACCGGCCATCGGTAAGAAATGCAAGTGGATTCACACCCTTTCAATTGGTGTATGGTCTCGAAGCAACCTTACCGGTTCAATGTGAAATCTCATCCCTCAAACTCGCAGTCGACCTTCTCCCTAGAACCTCAGAATAAGAGGCTTGTTTCTTGGAATCAATCCATTTGGATGAAACCCATTGTGATGCAGCTTCGGCTAACGAGGCTCATAAGAAACGAGTCAAAGCACAGTTCAAAAAGAATGTCAAACCTCGCGTCTTCTCAGAGGGTGACCTGGTTTTACTTTATGACCAGGAATCCGATAAATTGGGAGCATGGAAATTCTAATCATTATGGATGGGTCCCTATATTGTTAAACGAGTATTAGAAAAAGGAGCCTACGAGTTGATGGACTATGATGGGATTCCACTAGCGCAACCTCGCAATGGGTTGTACCTCAAACGCTACTATGCTTGATCTCGCATAGTAGTCCTTGTGCTTTTGTTACATTTTTGTTTTCGCCAAGAGAATTTAATTTTGTTAAGTAATCCACTTTTTGCATTCGTTGTAGATGTCAGACTTACTGGAATCGTTCGTCGGAAATGCCGATGGGGCAAGTCATAGCTCGCGGAATCTGTCTTCTGCGGCATGGTCCATTTTCAATCCCAGCAGCGAGTTAGTAAGTTTCAGAGGAGTATGTATTGGTCATTCTACGAACAATATCGCTGAGTACAATGCATTAATAGAACTCCTTTCTGATGCCATCGCACATGGTATATGCCGACTTGTCGTCAAGCTAGACTCACAACTCGTCATTCTACAACTCACCGGCATCTATGTTGTACGAAATCCAGCTATCTATCGCATGTTCCTAAGGGTCAAAATTTTGGAAAGATAGTTTGATTTCATCCAATATCAACATATTTCCAGAAGTTTAAACACATTAGTAGACTAATTGGCAAATTATGTGTTAGATAGACATTTGCGACATTTATAAAAAGAAGCATCACATCAATATATGCAGCAGGATCATGTAACTGAACCAAAATAAAGCTCTGAAAATCAAAAATATATTCCATAACTATTTATAGTATGTAAATAATGTTCTGTAACCAAGACAAAATTGGTCAAATGACCCAAAACTCAAAAATGTTGGGGGGCACCCTAGCCTAATGGTGCTGGTGATAACAAGTCACCGCCTGTGCAATCATGCGTAAGAGCCTAGTCCATCGACTCGGCACTCCAGTGGTATGTCGCTACAACTGCAAAGGCAGCTCATCAGTCCTCATATCCGAGATGCTAAGGGTAATACCCTAAATCTGATCCTATAGTGCCGAAAGAGTCTCGGCCACATCAAGGTCGCGAAGGATAGCCCTCCCAACCGCTTCTCCTACTCGAGCAGCCACTGGGTCTCTACGACGCACTGCTGGTCGAACTGGGCCAACATCTGCATGAGCACATAAGTTTTGATTAGTCTTGATCATAAGAATATAAGAACATTATAAGAAACAATGAATAGAGATATGGTCAAAAGAAGATTACCCATGACACCCCACTTCTCTCCAGCTTGTAGCACCAAATCCAGATCACCTCGGAAATCCATACCAGCATATGGGAACTTGGCATAAACCATCTCCTGATGGTCAAACCACTCAAAGAAGGTCTTGGAAAAAGAAATCTGGGGCTGACCAGCATGCCGAGACATGAGATCGACCCATCTCTGCATCCGTGGTTCGGTCAATGGAGGTAAGCCAAGTGAGACATATTGTGGTTGCATAAGTGGGATTCGCTCCAAGGAGAAAGAAGTCAAAATAGAGCCATAACCAAATTTTTTGGATCTGCCACTCTTCACCTTGGTCAACTATTCCTTCATCACAGAAAGTACTGCATCACACCAATTGAACACCTTCGGTTCAAGGCATTCCAAAGCATACTGCATATAAGATCTGTTGGCTATATGAAGAGAAGAACTACCAGCCAGTCTAGCAAAGGTAAATAGGATGGTCTGCAAGGGCCGGTCAGTGACGTCTCAGATGTTGATCTTACCGTTCGCACTCAGCTGAGATCCCTCTCTGCAATGCCAGTGAATGTACTCCCTTACAGACTCACCCCCACGGGCAGAACCTAATAAAGAGAGAGGGGCACCATGCCTCGATAAGCCGGTCAGAAAATAGATGTCCACCACTATCAAAGGGATCGATTTTCCCCTAATCTGGAATACCTCGTTGATAGGATCCCAAGCATTGAGGAAATACTGCAACAAACTAATTTTTTGCCTCATGCTCGAGATACGGAAAAACTTCAGCAAGCCACAGTTCCGTAATGCAGCTACTGTGCCCGGATCATGTAAAGCAATAGCGTCCTCTTCTTCATGCTCACATTCTCGGCATGTGACAACCATTTTCCTCTGATAAATCTCTTAAAAACAAACAAGGGAAGAGTCAGGATCTTCATTTGGTGAAAATGGGTAAAAATTTCATGAGGAAACCATGCAAAATTTTTCCTCCCAGCGCCCATCACACCCCAGCAAGCGTTCTAGGAGCGATGCATACTGACTAGTTAGTGGAGACATCTGTATGCATCACACCTTTCGACTAAGGAAGGGTGTGATGATCCTAGGGTGAGTTCTTCAAACCCCAGGGGCTCAGCAGAACAGGGAAATGAGCTCAAAATCCAAAATGAAAGGCATGTAATGAAAGAGCACAAGTTTAGCTCCTACCTGGTCCGAATGGCATCGAGAATCATCCACAGAATCTCCCAGAATCCGCTGGTGAAAATCAAGGGGAAAAGCACCTCTAGAGCTCCAACAAACCAAATTCAAATGAAATGGTAAAATGAGAGGTAAAAGTCACTTTTAATTTACTATGCACGTAATTCAAGTAAAATATTAGTGTTTTGACTCATTTATCGTACATACGTTTCCATTTCTAATCGGTTTGATGAAGCAGATGAACAGGTAGTACTATATTTAAAAGAACAAATATGTTAAGGGTAAATCAAAAAATCAATGAACATCATGGCAAGCAATGTTGTCACAGAGTTCAAGCTCGTTAAAAAATAAACTCTCCACGAATAGTTTTAGTGCATAGTTCAAGCTCGTTAAAAAATAAACATAAGTCATGAGCAAGTGTTTCTCCCCACATTTAAGCTCATTAAAAAATGAACAGGTAAATAACCATT
>APFE031061916.1:67237-79204 GCA_000404065.3 Pinus taeda | reverse complement strand
GAGGAAATCGAGCGCAAGACTCAGGTTGGCCCTCTTAGTTCTCCTCTCATCTATTTTCATAAAAGGAATCAATAGTAGACTTTGATTGTTTGTTTCTAAGATAGCCCACCATCTTAGTGGGAATCGCAGCATCCGTGTGGACACTATTCCCGTATAACACACTGCGACCCAAAAGTGTCGTTTTACAAAAAAAAGGTTTTATGACCATGAAATGCATATAAGGATGTTCTAATCAATGCAATGACCCTTGAGAACATTCAAGAACACTTGATACATACCAAAAAACACAAAACGAAACTTGACGACCAAGGTGACATTTGATACAAAAATAATGTAGGCTTCAAAATGTGAATGTAGTGAAAATTTGGAGGGTGTTGTAGCAGTGCAGGTTCCATATTCAAGGTTGTTACTAAGGAACAAGTTATTTTATCTACCCAGCAACTATATTTTATTTACTCTCATATGGGTATGATTTATGACCTAATTCCTAATGATCCTCACCCTTCTACAAGCCCACCCAAACCTACCCCAAGACCACACTCTGATGGTGTGATTAGTTTCGTATTCGACTCTGTGAGCCAACTTGCTTCCCAATTAGAGAAATTCATTGTTACATCAGAAGACCCAATAAGTGCACCTAGATCTGAAAAATCACCCTCTTCTGAGAAACTTGTTGATGTTCTCACAGTGAATTCCACAACACCCATGAACACTCAACAACCTGGTGGTAAAATGAAAAAGAATAATAATCAAAATAATAATCTCTCTGTAGACTCAACCAACTCCATCTAATCAAGGAGGGAGCACAAGTGAATGACATCACAAGATCAAGTTTCCTTACAAGATTTTTCAAGGTGGGAATTTGACTCACGAGTGCCCTCATATGGATAAAGTCCACCGACTTCTTGGACCACCACCTACTACTCACCATCTTGCTATCTTGACACATCCATTCCTTGCACAACCTCAACAACAAATGGTTTCCTAGGCTTCTCAACCTTCAAGGGGGAAACGAGGGGCCATATTTTCATCCTACTAATAATAGGTCTCTCCTTATGTGCCAAGAGAAAGTTAATGTGACTACATGAGCTAAGTCTTATGATACTCCTAAGTCTAGTTCTTCCTCTAAGGACTCAACCACCCCGGTTGCTTTCACTAGACCTCTCATGCTAGATAAGCTTGTAGAGCTAGCCTAACCTAATGGTATCGTTCGCAAGTCAAAACACAATCCATATGCACTGGCTTCTCAACACTACAGTATTGTTGAGGATTTATGCCAAGCACCTCGTGTCACATTTTCCTTGGAGGTTTTGTAGATTTCCCTCAGCCACACAAAGCCTTGTTGACTGTTATCGGGGGGTGGATCCCTCATAGTCTAGTATCATTACTTTTAACATTGACACTCCTCATTATAGGTTTTCCCACCAAATTTCCTTGCATATTTTTGTGCGCATATTTCACAAAAATATTCATCGCAACCTAGTGGATGAAGGCTCTTCTACCTTTGTTATTTTAGCATCATGTTGGAAAGATCTCAAATCTACAACACTTGCAAGTCTACTACCACTCTTCAAGCATTTGATGGACACCATTTTGTACCTCAGGGTGTTCTTCCTAATTATTCTATTGATCTAGGGGGAAAGACTACCTACATTGATGTTGAATTCATTGACACTCCCTTGGACTATAACGTAATCCTTGGTTTGATTTGGATCTTGGGGGGAGGCCCCCAAGATATGAAAAATTGAAATGACAAAAAGAAAATGAGAGAACACATAGTAAATAAAACCCCAAAGAAACCTTTTACTAAAACAGAGAATAACTGTAAAAGCTACATTGTGGTGGATAATCTGTGCTTTTACAAAATGCAACTTGTTACTTATAGTCTTTTTCAGTTACAATACCATGTGTAAATTCCATGGGTGAATGAATACCATGGGTGGATGTCACAATACCATGGGAAAATACCATGGGTGGATGTCACAATACCATGGGAAAATACTATGGGTGGATGTCACTTACAATACCATGGGTAAATTCCATGGGTGGATGAATAACATGGATAGATGAATACCATGGGTTGATGCCATTTTCCATTCAGATCATTCCTCCCTCCTTAAGAAGCAATGGTCCCCATTGCATGAAGTTCTCTCATGCAAACCCTTTGTTCTATATGGAGAGCCACTGAAGAGAAGGGTTTTATGTGGTTAACCCATAACCATGATGAACGAAGGTCTGACGATAGAGATACCCCGTAATGCTTGTGACCAACTATGATACTGGCAGTGTGCGGCCTAACAAATGGATTTCGATGAAGTGTGGGTTTTTGGATGACTCCTAAGCATGAAAAATGAAGATATGAGGATAGAGATACCCTATAATGCTTGTGACCAACTATGATACCAACAGTATGCGGCCTAGCAAATGGACTTCGACGACAAGGATTTTGTGTGGTTGACCCATAACTGCGATGTTGATTGTTGATGAAGTAGAAAGTGCCTACATAACCTGGGGTGGGAGGCACATCTCCAAAGAACCCAAGTTGGATGCTGCTAAGCTTCTATGTTGAAACTGATGAATGTGAAGCATCCCTCTAAAGGGAACCCTCTCCAAATGTTGCTCCAGATTTAAAATGGACATAACTCGACCAATATAACTTAGAATCTTTATTATAACCTATCTTTGGAAACTGAATGATCATTCTTCATCTTCCCATCTATTGGAAATCCTTATCTGTACACTCTAGAATCTCAGATTTGCACAACAATTGTTTCGTCATCACAAAAGTTCTGAAAAAATAGTTGATTTTAAATTACTAATATCTCCCACGTCCGAACTCCAATTTGGCCCATGTTTTTTTTGGAGTTGGGTGATTTTTCAAGAGGATATCAGATTTGATATCATTTTTCTCAAATTATACACAGAAACTACAAAAATTATAGGAGATTCGTTGTCCAGCAGTTGCTGTCAAAAAAATTTATACAACATAGCTGATTTTAAATTAGTGATATCTCCCTCATCCAGACTTAGATTTAGCCGATTTTTTTTTTGAATTTTGGTATTTTTTTGCAAGGAATCCAGATCTATTATTTTTTTTTTATTTTACACCAAATATTTCAGACATGATCTGCAAACTTTCTGCCCAAAAACATTCCTACAAAAAAATGAAAAAAAAAAATCTTACTGCTTGGTCCAAGAAAGAGCTCTATGGAGGTCGCAACATGTGCTTGAATTTTGTTAAATATTGCGGAAAAAATTTGAAACTGAAATATGCATTAAACCCTCATTCCCATGGAATCAAAACCTACTTTGATACCACTGATTTAGACCTTTGGGGCAGCCCCCCAAGATCTGAAAAATCGAAATGGATATTGGGGGGAGAGGCTCCCAATATTTGAAAAATTGCAATGCCAGAAAGAAAATGAGAGAACACACAGTAAATAAAACCCCAAAGAAAATTTTTACTAAAATGGAGAATAACTGTAAAAGCTACATCGTGGTGGACAATCTATATTTTTACAAAATGTGACTTGTTACTTATAGTCTTTTTCAGTTACAATACCACGAGTAAATTCCATGGGTGAATGAATACTATGGGTGGATATCACAATACCATGGGAAAATACCATGGGTGAATGAATAACATGGGTGGATACCACTTACAATACCATGGGCGGATAAATAACATGGGTGGATGCCACTTACAATACCCTGGGTAAATTCCATGGGTGTATGAATAACATGGGTGGATCAATACCATGGGTTGATGCCATTTTCCATTCGAATCATGGTGATAGTTGGTTTTATGCTATGTGTGCTATCATGTCTTCATTGTTTCATGTTCTTTTCTTTCCCAATAAAGGAAATATAGTCACGATTGATCAATTAGACTATTGTGTGTCATCGACCTAGATTACGGCTATGGGGAATTATGTCCCACTTGTTAGAGATAACCCTAGGGATTATGAGAGTGTTGGTGTGAGCTTATTTAAAATCTCATCCCTTAAACTTGATATTCCTTCTTCTTCTAGCACTACTCATATGCACATGGTCTCTTTTGCCACCTGTGCGCCCCATAGGTCTCCTGACCCTTGGAAGGTGTCTCCTTCG
Organism: Pinus taeda; assembly: GCA_000404065.3. Classification (NCBI taxonomy): domain Eukaryota; kingdom Viridiplantae; phylum Streptophyta; class Pinopsida; order Pinales; family Pinaceae; genus Pinus; species Pinus taeda. Next base: position 75,094 of record APFE031061916.1, on the reverse strand, counting down.
ATAGATGTAGATTGGAATGGTCAGCATACATCATCTTTAGTGGAAGAGATTTCCTCTCTAGCAATCCCATCAGTACCTCCTGATGTTGGTTAGAAACTCCATCTCAATATGGAATATGGCCAACATCCTTTTCCCACATGGGTCATCACTTCGCCTCTATCACATGACTCACTTGATGATGAATATTCTTCATGAAAAGTCATCTTGGAGGTCATTTATTCACCTATTTCTCATACTAGGGAGATTATGCCTCTTCATGCCTCCAATTGTTTCCAATTCAAAAAGGTAGAGATTAGAAAAAAAATCTTGAATCAACCTAGGGGAATCTCCCGAGTTCTCCTTACAAGTGCCACCCTTAGACCAATTCAAGTATTGGGTTTATAACGCTAAACTTTCCAATGAATTTTCCAACTCCTCTCCACTTGTTATAACCCTATTTTCCACTCCATTATAGTGAGAGAAACCCAATATAAACAAACCTAAGTTTCTTGGCTAAAATGCATCCCTTTCCACCTTTTATTTTGCTTATGTGAGATTTATCCCATGATAAAAGGGTGGAATTACATGATTGAGTTATTTATCATAATTTATTTTCCAAAATATTATAATTATGAGATAATAATTATTTCATAATTGAGATAATTGAGAAAAAGCTCATAACTGTGAGAAAATTTTCCAGAGTTTTCCATTCCCAAGAAGATGAACTTGACCCACTTGTGTATGAGTTGGCTAGGGATCCATTATTATAGAAAATTTTTAACTTCTCATGCCCCTAGGTTTCTATATACATTCTCCTCAAGGATAAAATGATCCTTTATAGTCCCAACAAGAGGAAAAGGGGTAGGAGGGAACATCCAAACTATAGCGTGAGAACTCTGTTGTATTGAGAGAGGAGACCATAATACAAGCTAGAGGAGATGATCTTATTTGTGGAAGGTATATATTATGTACTTTCACTTATATGATTAATAAAAACATATGTTCCTTCCCTATATCTATTTGTATTCAGCATGTTTTATAGTTGTTTCTATGATATTTTCATCTAACGATCTTCCGAGGAAGGCCACTTGTTGTCTTTGTTTGTTTTTGGTTGTGTGTAGGGATCGAGATCAAGTGTGGATGAGGTAGATCGCTCAAGTGGAGCATGGGAATCTGCATCATAACCAAAATCCTTGCCCAACCTACGAGGAGGCTAAGTTCACACATGTTTCTTCGTAATATATAGAATCAACTGTGTGATGCATGTTTGATCATTTGGGTTGGGACACTATTATATCTTTATTGGTCTTCCCTTTTGTAGTCTGGTGATCTCAGTCGGGCATGACATCACAGAGCAATAGCTCCTCACATAATTAAATGCAACAGAATTGGTTCTTTCAATCAAAGCATTTTTCTTTTTCCCTCTTTGTTTTAGATCTCCTTTTCTTCTTTATGTTTTTTGGTTGAGTTCTCTATACTTTTTTGGATTCCTTTTGATCTCTATTGATTTGACTTGCTTCATATCTGAGCTGGTCATTAAGTGTATTTTGAGGTCTAAAATGGGCCTCCTAAGAAAATTATAAAATAATAGTCGAAATAGTGAAATAAGATTAGATCACAACATCAAATTTTAGAGGGAAAAAAGAAAAAACTATTTTTTCAACTCATATTTTCAACTTATCTCCCTATGGGTTTACTCAACTTTCAAGCGAGAACACTCATTGGATGCAAAATTTGATTCCTCGTCCAATGAGTACCCATGTTGCATAATTTCTATGGAGCCTGCTATAGGAAAAATAAGAAATACATGAAAAACGTTATTGCAATCACGTTTTTTCATGTATTTCTCATTTTTCGGGTAGCTAGGTCCATTGAAAGTATGCAATATGGGTACTCCTTGGATGAGGAATTAAATTTTACATCCAACGAGTACTCCCACTTTAAACTTGAGTAAAACCTTAGGGGGATAAGTTGAAAATGTAGTTTTATTATTTTATTATCTTTTAATATTTTTACTTTTTTACCCCAAAAATGGTGAATAATCCCCCATGGTTGACATTATCATCTTGAATCCTATTGGTTCTTATAAAGTTTCTTTTGGTTGTACATTTTTCTTAGGAGGCCCATTCTATACCTCAAAAGTTATATAATGCTTAGGCCTAGAGTTTTATTTTTGTTTTTTCTATGGGAGAAGAACAAATCATGCATTTAAAATCAAATTCTGAAATTCTCTATATAGAATTTTATTGAATTAACCACAGATCTGGATTCATCTCATAATTTCATCCAAAAACAAAAACAAAAATCACTAAAAACAGACTCCATATGAGGATTTTATTGTTGATTGGACTAGCTAGTTGAATTGTTTTTCCCAGATGCTCCCACAGGGAGTCATTCGTGCATCTAGGATATCCCAGTCGCTCCCTTGTAGTTAGTGAGCAAGCATTTGGTCACTATTTTCCCTGTGTTTTGCGCGCATCCGAGATTTTAGCCCTGAAAAAAGAACAAATTTTTCTTCTTGAAGTTTTTACTTTTGTTTTTACTCAGTTTTGGCCTTCTACTTACTGGTTGGATCTGGTCTAAATTGGTTTATGTCTGCTTTGTTTCCTTAGATTGGTAATTCTTCATTGAGAGGATTTTTTTCTTCGATTGGGTATTGATAGTCTTGTCTTTTACTGATCTATTGGAGATCTGTTTGATATATGGTTTGTTGTTATTAATCATCTATTGTGTGTGTCTAATTTGATCCATTTTGACTGATTTATAAAATTATTCCATTTCCATTTATCTTTCAAGGTGCTCTTGAAGTTTGTTGGATTCTTTGGGTTGAGGATTGATTTTTGCCTCTAGATCTCATTTTCATATCTCACTGGTTGTTTTCAGTGACTATTTAGACCTGATCTACATTTTATTTCCAGACTTTTGTGGCTTTTGCTCACTTTTGTCACTTCTTTTTGGGTGATCTCTTTCCTCTTTTGGTCATTTTCATCGTAATAGCTGGTGTTGTGATTGGTTGTGCAGTTTTCACCTAGAAAATTTCTTTTGAGTGTATTTTCATTGCTTTGTATCACCCTGATTTGATCTTTCTTAGGCCTTCCTACCTCTAGGGTCACATTTTGACCTTTGTAGAACATTGGCCTTACTTGAGAGATTGTGCTACAGCCCTTGCTTGTTTAAATTATCTTCTTTCTTTCACTTTTGGCTTTCTGTTTGATTTCTTTGAGTGTGTTTGTTTGATTGGGCTTTGTTTTCCTAGTTGTGACACTTTTGGAGTGCTTTTTGTTCTTGCTTGGGAAATTTTCTTTGATCTTTTCTTAGTTACTTTGATTTTCCTTTTGGTTTATTTTTGAGTCATTAATTCACAAAGTTTGGGATACTTTGCAATTAAGAAGATTTAGTGAGAGGTGTATCATAATAGGCATTGGTGTGTTATGAAAACTCGTACCCTCCTATAGTTAGCATTCATCGAAGAAAAACTGAAAATTTCATATAGATGCATTAAGGTGACTAACAAAGATTCATTCACACCATCTCAGTTTCACGTTGCATCCCACTTTTGCAAATATCAGCCACCTAAAATCAACGCAATAATAAATTTGACTAGATTTTTCTTTTATTTTTTACTAGTAGTACACGAGCACTAGCTTAGATTCTAGGTTAGGGGCATGGTGGACATGTGGCTTAGATTCTAGGTCATACTATAGTGAGATTATCCCTGACCTGTCCCCTGACCTAGAATCTAAGCCACATGTCCCTTGACATGTGCCTGAAGTGTAAAAGTCAGGGGCATGACAAAGATCACTGTCCAGTCTTCACAAAATATGTTGCAACAGGGGGATCAATGCCTCTGAGGCCAAAAGATCCAGTAGGGCCAAGCGCAGGACCCACACTATAGTGTGTTGTCTGTTAGGTAGCTGGAAAACATTCGACAGACAATTGCCATTTGCTACAGAAATTTGTATAGACATCGCAACAGCTCTTCTAAAAATTTTGTCAATCAGTGGGTCATGATTAATGTAATTGTCATAGTTATGAGCTAATGATGGATAGAAGACCCACATATAGGGTGCAGGAAAAAACTCAGCCTTTAGACCAAGGCATTAGCAGAGCGTAAAGCAAATATCACGGACGCAGATGAGGCTGAGGTGGAGGAGGACCTGGTAGAGGTCGAGGACATGCCATTTTCTACAATTGTGGAGGTCTAGGACACTACATGCAAGACTGCCTAAACCAAACATGTCTGTCATGCTGATATTGTACTCAATTTGACCATTTGATAGAGGATTTCCCTATATTATTAGCCAATATCTGCGAAATGGGGGCACAGCCTCAGCAGCTGACTCAGAACCTACAGATGATGAGGGCTAAGCCTCGCAAGGAGGATCCTAACGTAAATATTGTGTTGTGGAGTGGAATGATGATTAGCGAAGATAAGGGGAAGCAGCCTGAAGAAGGTAAATGGGTCTGCAAAGCACCAAAAAAGGAGATCAAGTTCGATCTAGAGTGTGCAAGGGAGATGTTTATGGAAGCAAAGAAAATCTACGTTGAGGCCTCTACCTCAGGAATTCAGGAGAAGCTAGTTGAAGAGATGGACCCTTCCATGCCTACTACTTTCTTGGAAACATGTATGAAGTTGTTGCACGATAGCAAGGCTGTGAAAGGACTACATGAGATCATCAATAAGTGCACTGGAAAAGAAAACACTATTGATGGACCATGCGTAGTCAGGAAGATTGGTAAGCATAAGACAAGAATGGGGAGTGAGGTGAGGCTCACCACGCAGATAGGGGAATATGAGATGGATCAAGTTATTCTGGGGTCGGACACAAATTTTTTTCCTAAACAAACATGGGAGAGGATGGGGAGACCTGCGCTGTAGTGGTCTCCGATTAAGTTAAGAATGGTAAATCATCATAAAATCCCCATGCAAAGATTGCAGGGGGTGATAGTTGATATTGAGGGCACGAGCATAATGGTTGATTTTGAAGTGATAGAGATTGTGAATGACAGAAATCCCTATCCTATGCTCCTTGCAATTAATTGAGCTACTAACATGAATGGGGTAATCAATTTGAAGAAGAGGAAAATGATATTTGAGAAGAAAACTCTCTGCATAGAAGTGCCCTTGGACCCTGCAGAAGGACTACGCTATACTGAATTGGTCCGCAATTATGAAAGCGATGATGATTTGGACCAGATTTATAAGATAATGACGTGAGATCAGGATTTGGTGAATCTAACAGAAGATGGACGCATTGCCTGGGAATGCAAAAGTTCCTGCATATCTGATTCAGATGAGGAATTGGAGCACTAGCAAAATCGATTGCATGAAGTATCTACATTGCGTTGTAATATGATGGCCAAGTCATTGCGCTATGTATCTTTGAAGGTAAGAAGTCTATCCTATTATGATTGATTAATTGATGTTGATAAATTTTTGGATGCATTTGAAATGGAAGTGCCAGAGAAACATCTCTTCCAGGCCTTAGATTGGGAGCTGCGCGCTACACCTGTGAGGTGGTGGGGTATGCACAAAGATAGTTTTGATGATTGTCGTGTGTACAAAAAGATGATGAGATTATGGTTTAGTCACCCACAAGTGCGGATAATAGAAAAATATGATGGAAGGAATGACCCATGCGATCACTTGGCCAAATGGAATAAGGTTTATGGAGCAGAGCCTCAGCCTAAATGGGTGCATCTATTTTCTCATACTTTGGATGTAATACCAATGAAATGGTACTTGGAAACAAAGCTCCGCCATAGTACTAAAGAATGGGATGTTTTGCAATAGGGATTCTTGATGAAGTTTAGCTTTAAGGATGGGTTTGAAAGTATTGATGAGGCATTGCAGGAAACCAAGGCAACAATCTTCAGAGTACCACAGGATCCCTTGGACTTAATTCAACCAGATTGGACCACCCAGTTGCGTCATACACTGGAGTGCTACAATGTGACTGTCGAAGAAGAGGACGAGGACCTGAGGAACATTAATATCCTTGTTGAGCCTCAAACCTACACTTCTTTACACATCCTCCCAGCCTCTTTTTCCTATTCATTTCCCTATTTTTCCACTCATTCCCTCCATCAATTTGCTCAAATCGTTGTATTTTAGGACTTTTTACATGGTTTTCTAATTATGCTAATGACTGTGTTTGGTTTAGAATTTTGGTCCAAGGTGTTGCATTTTCGCAGCTCACACAGGGTTTTCTGCAGTTGATCCCAGTTTCCGCAGCTGATCCCAGTTTCCGCAGCCAATCCCGGATTCCGCAGCTGTTTTATTAAACGCTATGTTCCAGGTGTCCTCCGAGAAGAAGACCCACATGGGCAAGTTCGTGGAACCAAGGACATGGTGTGTGTCCCTCCAGATCATCCAAACCAATCATCAAAGCCCGTGGTTAACGAGGAGGCAACTTCGGTCAAATAGAGGTCATTAGCGGTGGCACGGCTCTGCGTGTTCTATTTTAGAGCACGTGAAGAATAGGTGGCATCGTCCTCATTTATGAAGGTAGTGGGAAACATAATCCAATAGCGGATTGAATGCCCACAATGAATGTTGCCTAGATCCAAGGACGTAGAAAGACTACGTGTTTTTATTCAGCTGTTCAAATTACTTAGATTTCGTTAAGTTAGTTCGCCTTCTGCAATTATAAATAAAGCGTCTTTGAACACTGGACAAGTTAGTTGTTATCTGCTGTTATATACTTTTGAACTCCCATTGTATTTTCCTATTTCATGCATAATACATGAGAAGATTGTTATTCCATTTACGTGTGTGATTGATCTTTGAAACGGCTGGAGTAGGCAGAGGGCCCCTGTTTACTAAAGGCCTGTACAGTATTTTAATTTCCCGCATTTCGTTTGCTTATTTCATGTATATAATGCTTTTAATTGCTGTGTTTTAATAGTTGTACATACATTTCAATTTCTGCTTGTTTACATTTCTGTACTTTTTCATGACTGATCAGTGTGTTATGCAGGTTTCTTAGATGTGCCCGGGATAGTTTCATGCTTTTCTTTTGCACAACTAGTGACATGTGTGATCATCTTGTCTATGTTGCTGACCTTCTTTGTTTTGCAGCCTTTATTTCCTCTTTATCACTTAGTTAATTTGCATATTTGCTTTTTGTTTGTAGACATCAAGTTGTTTATCTATTGATGGTCTCTTCTTCATAACTTAATATCTTTATTAAGGACCAAAATATCACTTAGCACAGCTTGATTTAGTGATTCAAGAACTCACAATTGCTTGACTTGTTTTTAATTGTTTATCACATGACATATTCAGTTAAAAGGCAAGAGGTTAAGAGGAAGTTAAAGTATTTGTGACTAGTCTTTCTTTTAGATAGATTTACTTTAGTTCACATTGCTTAGTTGTTATTTGACATAGATTTCAGTTGTATTTTCTTGCAGCACAGAGGAAGTTAAAGTATTTGTGACTAGTCTTTCTTTTAGATAGATTTACTTTAGTTCACATTGCTTAGTTGTTATTTGACATAGATTTCAGTTGTATTTTCTTTGCAGTACATTAGTCTTTTATTTGATGCCTTTACTTTCCTTTAAGCATTGATTTCATTTCAAGCTTTCATGTAGAGTACTTTTAAGTTGTAAAAAGCACATCACAATCTCACACACTTCACTCACTTTATTTCATCACATCACATTAGGAGAGATATACTTGAAAACAACCCTAAAAAGTTAAAAACGGCGAAAGCTCAAGAAATAGTTGCCTAAGTACATACAGTACACCTCACTTCATCAGCTTACGAGCCCCGGGTTGACATTTAAAAGTTGCAATTTAGACATCACTAAATTGACCAAACATTTTTGGCGCCGTTGCCGGGGAAGGGAAATTAGGTAGCCAATTTCTAAAAAAAA
>APFE031061916.1:15515-49274 GCA_000404065.3 Pinus taeda | reverse complement strand
TATTATCCTTCTTAGCTTGCTTGAGGGACATTTGCTTATATGGTTGTAGCCGTAGGAATACCCAATCACCTACATCAAAACTTCTTTAGCTGCAATGTTGATCTGCATGTTGTTTCATTCTGTTCTGTGCCAACACGAGGTTATCCTTTAAGAGTAGGAGGACTTGTTGTTGATGTTCGATGTGATGTTCCACTGCCTTAACCTTATAATTTTCTCTTAAATATGATGTGACGGATGGTGGCTGATACCCATAAAGTGCCATAAATGGGGTCATTTTTGTTGCTGTATGGAAGGAAGTGTTATACCACCATTCCGACAGAGGCAACCATTTGACCCATTATGTCTGTTTATCAGATACAAAGCAACGAAGATATCCTTCCAAACATTTGTTTACTATCTCAGTTTGCCCATCAGATTGAGGATGATAAGATGAACTATGAGCTAACTGAGTACCAAGACAAGAAAATAATTCTGTCCAAAAATTTCCAGTGAAAATGGGATCTCTGTCACTTACAATAATCTTTGGGTTTCCATGTAGCTTTTGAATTGTTTGCATAAATGCAGTAGAAACTGTACTAGCTTTAAATGGATGTGATAATGCACAAAAGTGTGCATACTTGGTAAGTCTGTCAACTACCACCATGATGACACTCTTTCCCTCAAAATTGGGTAAACCTGTGATAAAATCCATTGAAACCTCCTCCCAACGTTGGCTTGGAATGGATAAAGGTTGTAATAGACCTAGTGTATTAATTGTTTCAGCTTTATTTTGTTGGAAAACCAAACATTCCGTCATAAACTTTTGAATATCCGATTTAAGGCCCATCCCAAAAAAAACCCTTCTTAACCCTGTGGTAAGTTTTTAAAAATCCCAAGTGCCCTCCTAAGGGAGAAGCGTGCAATTCTAGAAGAATATTTTGTTTGAGTTGGGAATTCTTACAGAGGTATAAGCGATCTTTGTACCAAACGAATCATTTTTCTAGCTAAATGTATCAGATGTACTAGAATCTTGTTGTAACTTTCGAATAAGTTCTCACACTTCCTCGTCATTGTTCCATTCCTCCCTTGCTTCATTTATCCAATCTGGTTGGATAATAGAAATGGCGCACAACAATGCTTCCATTTCCTCATCCTTTCTTGAGAGTGCATCTGCCACAACATTTTGCTTCCTTTTTTTGTCGATGATTTCAAAGTCATAACCCAACATCTTTGTGACCCATTTGTGTTGTTCTTCAGAGGATAATCTTTGTTCTAAAGAGTATTGAGGCTATCATGATCTATTTTTACCTTGAAGTGTCTTCCCATTAGGTAGGGTCACCATTTCTTAAGTGCACGTAGTATTGCCAACATTTCCTTCTCATAAATAGCTTTGTGTAAATACTTTCCCTTTATTGGATGACTTTCGAAAGTAATAGGTCTTTCATCTTGCATTAAAATAGCACCAATTCCATTTCCTGAAATATCACATTCCACAATAAAGGTTTTTGTGAATTCTAGTGTAGCTAAGACCGATGCTTGGCACATTGCCTCTTTAATATGTTTGAAGGCCTTTATTGCTTCTGGAGTCCATGAAAATGCATCTTTCTTTTAAAATGTTGTTAGAGGTGTTGTTATTTTCCCATAATTCTTAACATACTTGCGATGATACCCTGTCAACCCAAGAAATACTCGCAAATGCTTTATGGATGTGGGTATTTTCCATTCCTTAATGGCTTTAATTTTTCTAGGGTCTACCTTAACTCCTTCATGAGATACAATATGACCCAGATATTCCACCTCTTGTACTCCAAAGGAACATTTGGATCTTTCTGCATATAATTGTTTCTCCTCCAATAGTTGTAGCACCCTGTCAACATGTTCAACATGATCCTTCCAAGACTTGTTGTAGATTAGTATATCATCAAAAAAAACTAACACACATTTTCTAAGGAAGGGTTTGAAAATGGAATTCATCAAACATTAAAATGTAGAAGGTGCATTGGTAAGGCCAAAAGGCATGACCAAAAACTCATAGTGACCCTCATGAGTTCTAAATGATGTTTTCAGAATGTCTTGAGTCTTCATTTTGATTTGATGATATCCTGAATGAAGATATAGCTTGGTGAAGTAAATTGATCCATGCAATTCATCCAATAATTCATCAATGACAGGAATGGGAAACTTATCTTTAATAGTGAGCTTGTTGAGCTCCCTATAATCTGAATACATGCACCATGATCCATCCTTCTTATGCACCAATACTATTGGAGCAGAGAAAGAACTTTGGCTAGGTTGAATTATACCAGCCTCAAGCAATTCTGCAACCATATGTTCAATTTCACTCTTTTGGGCATAGGGATATCTGTACGGGCTGATGTTTGGAGGAACACTTCCTGGAATCAAATGAATAGCATGATCATGATCACGAATAGGTGGGATACCTTTGGGAGTCTTGAATACCTTGGAATGATTGTCCAAGACTTTTTGGAGATCTAGAGAAATAGATGATTTCGATGTGGAAACATCTAGCAAACATAATTGTGAAATTACACCTCGTTGTTCCTTTTTTAGAAGCTTTGTCAACCGTTAGAGCTGTTTATCTTTCCCGGTTTCCCTGCAATGCCCCTTAATTCAATTTCCTTTCCTTCCGCATAAAATTTCATGAAAAGTTCTTGAAAGTTAAAAGTTATTGTACCCAAGGATTGTAGCAATTGAAATCCTAGTACAACATCAACACCTCCCATTGGAATGGAAAGCATTAGGCTATTCAATACATATTCTCCCATGGATGGCTTGATATTATGGCACTTTCCAGAGAAATTTATCATTCCTCCACTTGCAACCATCACTTGACACTCTAGTGCTAGATATAGGAAGCAATTCAATTCTTTTGTTATCTTACAATGAATAAAATTGTGGGTACTTCCTAAACCAATCATCGGTATTACCTTTTTCTTCTCGATATGTCCTTCTATCTTTATGGTTTGAGGAGTGGTAATTCTAGCCAATGCATTACAAGATATGGTTGGATTCATTTCTTCTTTATCTAGGCTTTGTTCCTAGAGTATATCTTCTTTTTTGACCTTTCTTGTTCCTTTTCTTCTTCCTCTTCACAATCTATGTAGAAAAATTTCTTCTCAGCACACTTATGACCTTTAGCGTATTTGCTATCACAAATGTAACAAGGCCATTTTGCTCTTTTTTCTTCCAATTGTTGTGGTGTCAACCTTATAAGTTGTGGAAGGCTAGGGGCAACAACACTTCCATCTTTATAGTTGTGAGTGGTAGGCTTCCTGGTTGCCATAATTTTGCTTTCCATTTTTCTTGCTAACGTGAATGCCTTCTCCAATGAATCAGGTTCCCAAAGGTGAACATCATGTTGGATATTCTCCTTTAAATTCCCTATGAACACATCAATCCTATGCTCCTCTATAATATTTTTTACCCTTATTTCAATTTTTGTAACTCCTCAATGTGCTTCATCATTGAACCCTTTTGTTTGAGACTTATCAATTGGCTAAAAAAGGTGCTGCTTTTTGTATCCTCATAATGTGCTGTCATTTCTTCCGTAAAAATTGCCCAAGTGATAATTTGTTTACGAGAGAAAAACCATTGATACCATACAAACTGATTTGGTTCCAAATATAAAGTTGCAATACGTACCTTTTGTGTGTTTTGCACATTACTGAGATCAAAAAATTTCTCCATCTGTAGTTTCCATGTTGCAGGATCCTTGCCATCAAAATTTCTCATATCGATTTTTGGAATATGGTGAGTCTTCAATCCAACATTAGAGTCTATGAAATCATGATTAACATTTCTTTTGTTCTCATCATGAGTTTCCTTTACTACCCTTTCACCATTAGTGACCATTTCTTATAGCAAGTTATTCAAATTTATCTTCAATTCTTCCATTTTATCATCCATGCCATCCATCTTAGCGTCCATGCCATTCATCTTAGCTTCCATGCCAATGATCCTAGTTTCCATGCCATTCATCTTAGCTTCCACACCCTTTATCTTAGATTCCACACCATTTATCTTAGCTTTTGTTAGCTTTTGTGAGAGTGACATTTGTTGCACTTGGTCTTGTAATTTTGATATATCATGTAGCATTTCTCCTTCTTCTTCATGATTCATGCTAGAGATTTCAAGTTGTTTACTAGGTGTTTCCATTTTCTTTCTTCGGGGCATCAATTACCGATAATAATTCTTCACTATTCCCTTTGAATTCCTTCAAACTAATTTTTCAGACCAAGCTTATGCAAATATTAAAACAAATACACACCTTTTTTTCACTTTGTAGGCACTCAATATTGAATATGATGTATCTTTGTAATTTTGGATCTTTCAGTTCTGAAATTGCGACCTCTAGTAGCCCTCTATGTCCTCTTTCCAATTCCACCAGTATGATTGAATTTAGATTCTCCAAGAAAGAGTTATGCACAATCTCCCAAGATGACCTGATTATATAAATTTTCAGAAGAGCAACCTTGTATGAGGTGCCATGTGTCACTGTTTTGACCTTCAGGTCTAAAAAATATAAACAAGAAACTACAGCCTATTCTCTTTTTGTAATTTCTTACGAAATTGCAATCTGATGCTCAAAACAAAAGTTATGACAATTTTCCCAAGGTCACCTATTTGGAATTTAATTCAGGAGTCTACAAAATGACCAACTTCCTCAGATCATATCTCCACAAATATAGCGCGAAAATCTCTAAAATTTGGACCTGAGGTTGAAAGCAATTTTTTCTCAAATGGTTTTTTTTTTTGCTTTTGAAACGTTGCAAAAAACTAGTTATAGCAAAAATTCCATGATGACCTATTTGGAGCAGTGAAACCCTAGAATCCAAAGCTCTGATACCAAATTCTATGAAACCATCTCACAAAAAGATAGAAAAGATAGATCAATGCCTTAGAATTCAGCCTCTTCGAGGGGGCAACCTCCTTTACATTACATAAATGAGAAATTCTTGGATGATTCAAATGATAAAACCTCCTTTCTATATATAGGAGTCTAAGGAGTCACAATATAACCAAGCCAACCTAACAATAATAATATAAAGGCACAAAAATAACAATAGAGGGATTCTATGGGCCACAATAATAACAATATGGGGACAATAGGGGCACAACAATATTAATAAGGGATATAGATACAATAGTAATGGGGGCATCATTAGTATTATAGGGACCTGATAGACAATGAAAGTTTCTACAACTTCTTCGCATTGTCAACACTCGAGTTCTCAATTCATCAAATTGTCAAGACGCTGCCTTTTATAGCAATTATGAATATCTAATTCCATCATTAGCTTAGAGCTTATTCGGATTGTGTTCAGATTGTGTTCATTAATTGCATATATATCCCTAGATCTTGCCAATTTGTCCTCATAAATGAAACTTTCCACATGTTTTAATGTTAACTTCCCCTTTTAATAGTCATACTTTTGGCGAGCTTTGACGCATCCCATATTGTAGTGAACAACCCTTCTTACATCACATCTCCTATGTATTGCGACATAATCTAGACTACAGTGAAGTAACTTCCTACGTCGAAGCTCTTTGCAGCATAGCTTTTAGTCCAATGCCCACTTTCAACTACAGGTGGCACTAAGACTTCTATCCTTTCTTCTTTACAACGAGGCTATAGGGACAAGGTTGTCCCTATACAGTTTTAACCTACTACCATTTACTCTTTCTTGGATCAATTCTCCATTTAACTTCGTTAATTGAAATGTGCATCCCTCAATAATATAATTGATAATGTAGGGGCCCAACCAATGCATCTTGAATTTTCCTAGAAATTTTATAAACTTACTATCATAGAGGAGAAAAATTTCTCCTACATTAAACTTCTTCTACTTAATATGTCTGTCATGCCAAGCCTTTTTTCTTGCTTTTTGTACTTTCTGATGAAATTCTGCTATAAATATGTCTTCTTCCAAAGAAATCAACTGTGACATTCTTTCCTCCATTATATCAGGGTCTACCATATCTATAAAAGTTGAAATCCTCAAGCTAGGCACAATGTACTCCATGAGCATCACAACTTCTTGATCATAAACTAACCTCGAGGGTGTCTTCCCTGTCAACTTTTTACATGTGGTCCTATAAGCCCATAAAACTGTTGAGATTCTAAGGTCCTAGTCATCTCTATTCAGATTTCATACCTTAGTTAGTGCATTCTCCAAAATCTTATTGAATGCTTTTATTGCTCCATTGGCCTGAGGGTGATAAGGGGTACTCTTTTCATGATAAACTTGGAATTACTCAGTTAGTGCTTCATAATTTTATTTAGGAAGTGGGAAACTCGGTCACTCATCAAAATATTTGGACATAAAAATGTTTGGACATAAAAATCTAGACAATATATACTCAAAAATAAAATTTTCAGCAGTCTTTGTGCTGCAATCCCTTACTGGTTATGCTTCAGCCCATCTTGTCAAGTAATCAATTATTGTAATTATGTAACTCACACCAGTCCTCTTTCCTGGTGGGTTGATGGGTCCAACAAAATCAATAGGCCACTTATTAAAGGCTTGTAATGTAACTTATGGTACCAATGGCATATCACCTCTTCTTGACAGTTTTCATGTTCTTTTACACGTATCACATGCTTTGTAGTACTCCTTCCTACATTGTGTCCATTAGTTGCACTACCATGGGCTTCTGCTAGAATCATTTGTCTTTCATGTTCAGGAACATATATCCATAGTATTTCATATGGACCCATCTTATATAATTGTCCTGCAATTAATGAAAAGTCATCTTCCTTAACCATTAATTCTTTCTTTTGTTGTGTAATATACTCTGAAGGAGCCATCCCTGTGGTCAAACACTGAATGATATTTGTAAAATGGTCATTTGCAACTTTGATTGAAAATAACTACACATCAAGGAGATTATCCTCTATGCTGGTTAGTTCTTCCCCTATTTCTAACCCTGACAGATGGTGAGGTCCTGCATTTAGTCTTCCTGGTTTAACAATGATTTCAAAGTCATATTCTTGAAATAATAGTAACCATCTACAAATTTTTCCTCCTAAGACGGGCTCATTAACCAAACAATTCAATTTAGAATGATATGTAAACATTTTAAAATGTGATCCCATCAAATAGTGTCTAAACTTCTGCAAAGCATACACCATGGCCAGTCCTTCCCTTTCTTTAGTGGTGTAAGTCTTTTATGCTTTAGATAATTTTCTACTTGCAAAATCTATAGAATGATCAATTTCTCCTGCACCAGGTTGTGCCAATACCACTCCCAAAGCTATACAAGAGGCATACACATGGACATGGAATTCCTTATTCCAGTCAGGGAACGCTAATATAGGTACACCCACCTTTTTTTTCAATATGTCGAGGCTTTTCTAACGTTCTTCATTCCACTGAAAAGTTACATTCTTCTTTAATAATTTCTCCATAGGCACAATGATTTGCACATACCCCTTGATGAATTACCTGTAATACGCAATATGTCCCAATGTAGTGTGAAATTGTCTTACTGTCTTAGGTGGAGGAAAATTCAAAATGATAGCAATCTTAGCAGTGTCAATCATTAGTCCTTTCTTGGAAACAATATGTCCCAACAATATGCCGAAGGGTACACAAAATATGCACTTCTTTAAGTTCAAAGAGATCTGATAATATATACATATGTCGAGAATAATTCTTAAACTTCCAATATGTTTGCTTAACAATACAAATATTGTCCAATCATCAAAGTATACTTCTAAAAACTTATGAATGTATTCCTTAAAATCTACAACCACCACTCTAGAAAATATAAGAAGGAAATTCTTTAATCCAAAAGGCATTACTATGTATTGATATGAGCCCCATTCTGTAGCAAATGTGGTCTTATTCCGATATTCAGGTGAAATCCTAATATAATGATAACTTGAAAATCCATATATAAATGAGTAAGCTTCTTGACCTCCTACATTGTCTAGCACTTCATCTGTGAAAGGGGTAGGGAAGGGATCATGTAAGCATGAATAATTTAACTTTATCATATCGAGGATAACCTGATCCATCTCATATACTCCTATTTGTGCACTAAGCCTCATCTCTTTTCTAGATCTCTTTTTTCAATGCAAATTATTGACAACATGTATCTCACTTTTCAATGCTTCTTTAGATGCACAAGAATCTATCAACTCCTTGAGCCCTTCGACAGCCTTTTGATCTCTTAATAATCTTATACAAGTCTGCAGAAAAGAGTTTAAAATATGTGCTTGATTTGTTGAATCCTGGTCTTATGTTAGAGCTTGATCCTATGTCAAAGCTTAGTTTTGTGTTGAAGCTTCATTATGTGTCGAAGCTGATGACACATTGCAGCGAGTTCTCTGCTTTGGTTGCACACTGGAGATAAAAGCTCCAGCATCCATAAAGCTTTGTTTTTCTTCCATAAATACTTATTTTTCCTTTTAAATATAAAAAATAGGAGCTTTATTGATATTTTTTCTAACCCATGTACTTTCATATTCTTTCTTCTCATCTTCTTTATCACTTTCGGTCGCAACTCCACTTATATTGACAATACTTATTCGAGGTTTGTCAGTCCTCCTTTCAGCAGTAATCATTTGAATAGTCTATGTTAGCTGCTAATTCTTTTTCTCTTTCATATTTTCCACAAGTACAGGGAATTCTTCAATTACATGGTCAAAGTATTTGCAGTACTTACATGTCGTTGTAGGGTTCTAACAATCTCTCGTAAAATGACATTTCTGGTCGTAGTTATATAAAATGATATGTCCACGTCCTCAACCAGCTCTAGCACCTTGACCTCTTCCTTGGTAGCCTCCTCAACCACTATGTTGTCCACTACCTTCATGTCCATGTTCTTCTGCTTGCATTCTATAAGTGCCAGCACTGCGCTCCATCATTAGTTCATAAGCTCGACAATTATTCTCATCGTGTCCTATTGATTTATAGAATTCATAATATAGGTTCCTTGGAGTCTGCACATATTTCTGTAATAGTTAACAGTCTTCTGAGTGATGTTAGACTCTAGTATTACATATCTCACACCACAGGTTGTATCATGCATTTAAGAGATTTGGTGCCCCACTAGCCATGTAATCCCTAAAGATAGGACATTGTTCTTTAGAATGGCCCTTCGATCTGCACTTTTTACACCATACTTCTTCTCTAACTTCTTTTCTTTTCTTGATATCTTGTATCTATAAGGTTAGGTTCACCAACTGACTCTAAATACGTTTCATACTTACATTAGTATCTCTTATAGGCGAAGCTTCCAACTTCATCGCAATCTGTAGAGCTTCGGCTTGACTTGTTATTTTTTTTGTGACAATGGTAATATGATATGCGATAACATCACAGTTATAAACCATTCTTGATGTTGTTGCAGAGCTATGTCGAAGCTCACTTGATCCAACAATTCCTTAAATCTCTGATCAAATTCCCAAACTGACTCAGTAGGCCTCTGTTTAATTTATTTCAACTCAGTGATTCACTGCGACTCAGACTTCGGCTTCTTAAATTCTCCGACTAGTGCTGCTTTAATATATACAATTTTTTTGATATAATTATTTGAATACTTCATATACCATGTCAATGTTCTATCTCGAAATGTTGTGATGAGCTACACTTTCTTTATATTTTCATAGTTGATCTACTTCGCAGTCCATACATCTTCACATAAAAACCAAAATTGTTATGGATCTTCCGATCCAGTTCCTTTGAAAACAAACAACTTAATATCATCAGCCATATTTATTCTTGGATGGGGACGGGGGTGCGTTAGGGGAGGAGGATGGGGTAGGGGGGATTAGGGGGAGAAGGGGGAGGGGAAGAGCCAAAAACACCCTGGATATTACGAGATTTTGGCTTCTATGAACTCTCAAGTGGTGAATACCATGAAGTTACCTAGGGTTTATCAGGGTGGTTATCTTCTCTTTTACTTTTAGATTCACTCAAAAGAGGACTATACTTAGTCTCTACAAAGGTTTTCGGGTCTTTTCCATGAGATCTCTTTTTGGTATCTATTCTATATCTCTTTCCACTTGATGTTACTATGATTTCTGACTTAGTTTATTCTCTTTTATTTCAAACAAAAGTAAACTTGAAATTTGACTGTATCCGTAAAACTCCCTTTTAACACAGAAGCATCTTAATCCAAATTTTCAAAGACATCAAATACTTACCTCATGGTCCTTTGAAGAATTATCATTATGCTTCGATGTAGGACACAGTCAAGTGTACTTCTAACTCAGTAATGAATCCTCTCAAGATGTTATCAATCCAAAAATTGACAACCCTTGAAATCCTATTGTCAGTGCTCTTGAATCGTTGTATTAGTTCAGGAGTCCACACCATAGGTTATCCACCTTGAAAACATGTATTTATTTCATTCAACCTTGATATCCACTCATATAGCTCAATAGGAAATGATGCGAAGAAATTTTGTATTGATCTGTAAAAATATACTTCTATAACCAAGCTTTAGATGTTAAACGAGAGTTTTTGTTCTCTTGATCTGCAAATTTCCGCTCTTTCAGTTCTATCCAGTCTTGAATTTCCTTCTTCGACGGGTGCCACAACCACATATCCCTCAAATAGATCCCGATCCCGAAAACAAAACCATTTGTTGGTTATGATTTGGGCTGATCTAGGTTTGATCTATATTGTGCACCAACAATACCCTCAATCACTACAATGACCTGCAAGCAGATCGGAGTCTCAACCGAAGTGACTATGGGAGGATGTAGAACCAAATTTCTGCAGCCTTGAAGGATGATTTGATGTGGTGTTTTATATTATATTTTATCCTTAACATTCATAAATCACTTTGTCACATTCATTTAATCACTTAAACATACCATATAAAGACATAAATCATCATTGTACTAAAATCAAGTGCAACTGTGATAAACTACTGCTACAACATATAATAAGAAAATATCAACAAGAAAACACCAAATTTCCATATTTCACCCAAATGTGGGGCTACATCCTTAAGAACTATTGCTTATAATAAGAAACCTTGTACAACAAACAGTTCTTGACATGCACACGCAGCTGCATATGATTTGTGCACTCAGTTGTAAACTCTTGCCTCTACACACTCACCTGCAAAGCCTCGCCTTCTTTAAACAACAAATCAAAAAATTTAAACCATAACACAAATCGGGATCAATTTGATCAAATGATTTTCTTCTTATTCTTTGGCCATATATATACTATTACATCGAGGGTCACATTTCTACAATACCATGGTCCAAATACCATGGACTTCCAAAACCAAGTAGCTAAAACCATTGATCCTTTACATTGTCACATGCTTTTACAAAAATGAGGGGCTTCGACCCACTTTGACACCCTTATACCATGCGTTATATTCCAATTTCTTCATTTTTTGGTCCACTTCACACTCTGTTGCATTCTCCACTATGTACTATGCCCCACAAAATGCAGAGTATTTTCCAAAATGAGGCCAAGTTGGGTTGCGCCCAACAGGCCTCACTTGTATTTATATGAGCCTCTAACAATTCAAATTAGTCGAATTAGCCTAATAAGATCCTAAAATTATTCTAATGTTAAAAATAACAATAAAAATTGGTGACAAGTCCACGAAATATCCTAAGAATGAATGTTAAGCCTCTCAAGAGGGCTTAAATGATAAAACAATAGCTAATAGGGTTATTGGAAGGCCTATTTGAGTCCATGTACCATAATGAATAGGAGGGCTCCAAAAATAATGATAAAGGGGGTGGCCCCTTAATCTCCAAGAAAGTAACCTATGCTTCTCCCAAGTGGTTGTGGGGGCACAAGTAATGGCCTCATTGGTCTCCAACTGGATCAAGCAAGCCTTTGCTACATCAATACGTGTTAAAATGTTTATGCAAGTCTTCCCTTATCTCCCTAGGTGAGACAAAATCCCATATGAGACCTGGATCACCTACCAAGTGTGTGGTACAAGCATGTGACAAGTTGAGCAATGTGGTCAAAGTGCATCATCATCTATAAATGGCTAGGGCATTAACAAGAGATATGTGGTGTTGAAGGATCCCATGGTGTGGAAATCAAAGCTCTGTTGTCGAAATCAAAGCTCTATTGTGGTGGAGGCCTATGTCTCTCAACATTGACCCTACAAGTGGCATCATGACCCTCTAGAGGTCATGGATCCCGTATAGGGAGGTCAAATCCAAGATGAAGAAAATTTGCAATCTTGTATAAGATCCAGTGTGTCTCCTCACCTTTCTTTACAGCAATTCATCAGTGCAATTGAGTAAATGAACTTACAAATCAGGGAATCAAGTGGACACTTCATAGTGGAATGCCCTTCCATAATGGGCTCTAGAATGTATAAGTGTCCCCAGGCTCAAGAGGGAGGTTAATAAAGGACCCTATTAGGTGGTTTCAACCTCCAAGGGAGTGACAGGTCCATAGTGTTAGTGTCAGTCAGTTCAGCCTATCACCAGTGATCATATATGCTCTTACAAGGTGTTGTCAGGGCGTCAAGTCAAATTTTTGTCATTTCAGTGAGTCCTAAAATAAAAATTTGTTCACTGCTTGTTGTGTCTAGGTCACTACTGCTCCCTTCACTTACTCATGGTCTTCCTCACTCATCATGGTCATTGTATTCTTTGAGGTATCATATCTTCATTTAAGTGTCTTGGGTCATTAAATGGTCAAATTATTCATTTTAGGTCATGGTCTAGGGTTTCACTCCATGTGTCATCATGATACCATATGTCAAAACAAAAGAATGTCCATCATGTGATTCAGTGGGTAAATGGAGTTAGCAGCTTAGGGAAAGAAAAATAAAGGTAAAGGCATTGATTTATTTCAAATAAGACAATGTTTCAGTACACTACCTCGTCTCATCATTCCTCATAGGGACATGTTTTCTTCAAAATATTTTGTGAACAAATGGAGAAGAATTTTACAAACGTTAAATAGTTTTTCTTCCATTATAGTCCAACAAACAAACACCTCCTTAATTTTATGCACATGTGTTATTATTTAAAATAAATTCCCAAACTACACTTGCTATGGGAGAGTTGCTGCCCTTCTATACAACTTGACTTCAAGACAGCTTTTCCGAGGTTTGGAGCAGGTTTTGGTAATGCTTAAGGCCTATATTGTGTAGAAGACATCCTAAGATTTCAATGGTAGCTTCAGATTGTGATTTGGATTAGTGAAAGGAATCCAAACGTTCTCTGCAAGTTGGTGCTGTGCTTTTTCCAGAGACACCCTGGGTTTTTGGAGTGACCTTGGGAAAATCAATTTATCTCCCTGGTGGAGTGTCCAAATTACATGCTTGAGGTATCCATCTTATATCAGACTTCAAGAGCTTTCGAACGAGGTATCAAGTTATCAATTTGGAGCATCTTAACACCTCCAAAAGTGGTTTGGAAGATGGCATTATGCTTAGAGACACTTGTTGCGCTTGGGAGGCCAGCACTTCGCTCAGCAAAATTGCGTTGTGCTTAGGCCACAGTACCTAAAAGTTTCCCGAAACTCACCCAAATTGATTTTTAAGGCTTTATCACCTATTTTATTGCAATCCTAAGCTTATCTACAAGTAATTACACCATCTTACTTTTGTTTTGCAAAATTAATTCAAGCCAAAGATTTTTCCAATTAGGGTTTTGTAGTGAATTTTTCATAAAAGTGATAGGTTGATGATGGCCATTTTCATTTCTTGGTTTTTAAACATGTAAAATGTTTCCCTGCTCCTATATACATGTTTGATAAGCTATTTAAACCAATCAATCAACCTCAAAATAGAAACTTACCTCTCTAAAAGTGAAACCCTAGTTCATTCCTAGGGGTTTTGGGCAGTTTCACTAAAAACTCTATTTTTTCCTTCTCACAAGAATATCATTCCTCCATTTATTTTCCATTCATTTTCATCAACTCTCCATAGTTAACTTCAACCTCTTTCAAACCTCTTTTACCATTTTATCAAATTCCACCTTCCCATCATTCCATTTTCCACTCATACCTCATAGTTTTTCTCATTTTCCTGCTACTAGGGTTTTTGTTATCGTGGAAGCACAATATTTAACAGAGAGGAAAAGAAATCACAAGGGAGGGAAAATCCTCAAATATGAGCCATCAAATTGTAGTGAAATCAACTCACATCCCTTTATCAAACAGTGCTTTGAAGATGTACATTGCTTGGATTTCTACAAAAGGGTGAGTGAGGTGTGTTTTCATGAGCAATTGACAGATTGGGTGGCAACTCAATTGAAGGGTGAAAGTTCTGTTATTGCTGGTGTTGAATTCACTTTTTTAGTGGCCTCAATTTCACTTGCTACAAGGCTACCAGACAATGGTGAATATTGGTTCAAGGGAATGAGCCTAGATCTTGAGTATTATAGGTCCTTCTTAAAAGCACCATATAGGGAAAAGATGTTCATGTTATGCCTTTCATGTACTTATTGGAGAAGTATGCCCCTGATGAAGATTTTCATGAAGTTCTTTACATGTGGAGGAAGATTCTCCATATTGTATGCTTATCATATTTGCCTCCTAATGCACTTTACCTCTCAGAAGCCACTCAATATGTGGAACTACCTATGTAGGAGCGTTGCCAAAATGTCAGAGGATTCAGATGAAGAACAAGGAGCACTACCCTAGCGTTTTTCATCATATTCTAATCAAGACTATAGTCCTTCATCAACTTGTAGAGAAAGGTATGACTTGGGAAACTTTTTTGGAAACAGCTCTCAAATGGCATGAAACTAATGTGGCAGCTCAACCATCTAGCATACCGACATAGAAATAAAAGTGGGGTCCTCTAGCAAATTAGTTGACAAAACCAAAGCACCTAAGCCTGGCGTGGCCAGGATGTACAAGAGAGGAAATAGGCTTGTGTTTTCTTCTCACTATGAGAAAGGGTCAAAGCCTTCTACATCGATAAAACAGGTATCGGGAGCACAGGATAAAGACATGGTTGAACATGAATTTGAGCTAGTTGATTTAGAGGCAGAGGATCAGACTTCAAGCATGCAGCAGATGATCAGAGATAAAGGCTATCAGATCAAAGAGGTCATAGTAAACATGGAGAGAGCAAGGTACATAATTTGATTTCTAGAACAGGAGAATAGTCAACTCAAAGCAAAGCAATTAATCATGGAAAAAGAGAAAACCAAGTTATTGCAGTAGGTTGACAAAGGCAAAGTATTCATTGAGTCAAGTAAGCTTGAAGGGACAAAAGGGAAAGGTAAGAGGAAAAGGCCAAGAAAAAGGGCCTAAAAAAGGCATTGCAAGAAGAAGAAGAACACATTCTGTTGAATGAAGACCTAGACTTAGAGAACAAAATTTCTCTTGAGGTCAATCAAGACAAGGAGTATTGACTCAAAAGCATGAATGAACACTTGTATAAGCTTCTAGAGAAGGAAAACAGAGACAATCAACTACTTAGGCATATGGCGCACCACTACCAGGCTCAAAACATGATTGCTAATGTCAAGGTAAAGCAGCTTGAAAACAAGCTCAAAGAAGCCAAAAGAAAGAAAATGATGAAGGAAACTTAGAGATGCTTACTGAAGCCTATATTAAGGTTTAACATACATAATTTTGTAGCTCCTAGCCAATTTTGAGAAAATTCTGAGCATTTTTTGTTTTTTGTGAATTTTGAAGCCAAATTCGGGAATTTAACAGTTCCAAGGCGTTGTGCTTCTTCCTTAGGAATATATTTCAGGAAAAGTATACATTTTTGGAAATATATTGCCATCCTCTAAAAACCCATTTGTTCATATTTTCCAAAGGTGGCTCACATTTTTAGAAAAGTGGAAAAAAATGGCAAAAACTACCATCCTGGGCCCTTTTTTGACAGGCGCTGCGCTCCTGGAGCGACCATGGGAGAATGGATGTTTGAAGGCCTTCCCATGGGTCATTTTGAAAAATTAAAACTGTTCTGGAAACTAGACTTGAAGGGCTAGTTGAACATGCTCTCATATCTACATTTTGACCTAAGGAAGACACCTGAAAATCAGATCCAAGTCGACCCTGTGCTTCTGCATTTTTCTGTGTTTTAAATTGTAAATTTCACTATGTAAAATTTCTAGTTTCCAGTTTGACCTAGTGAAAGTCAAGACTCTTTATGTAATGGAACCTTTTTAGAGGCTAAGTGATGTAGGCATGAATAAATTTACATGATAGGTTGTTTTTGATGTTTATTAGGCCTCACAAAGAAAGCAAACTCCTAAACAAACTCTCCAAGAAGTGTTTGAGTTTCACCTTCTCACTCTCACCTGTTGGTTGAGAGAACCTTGGAGTCAGTTCCTCCACCAAGGAATTCAAATCCTAAAGGTGGGAAAGTGGTATAAGATATTATATATGTATCATTTCTCTTTCAAATAGAAGGGTTGGAATTTTTGTGGAGGAGGCTTGCATGTAATCATCTTTTCAGCTAATACAGAGACAGTTGCAACTATTTTTAAGGAACTCTATCCCAATGAGTTCATGGTGTTTGTTCTTCATTTTATTTTATTTTATAATGGTTAAAACATCTTTATCTCCATGATATCTCTTCTTTATATGGATGCCTTACAATGAAATATACACAATTCTTGTTCTCAAGCTCTATTTATCTGGTTTTCATAGTTATGTTTATGTCTTCCTAAGATAATGAAATCATGTTTATTTATTCTCATCAATTTCTTCTTCACTCTCTCTTCTATACTACATTATCAATATTATAAATACACCATGGTATTTTGACATCTAGATCCTTTCCATATTTGCTTTTGTACTCTTACAGCCTAGACCTATTTGTGGCTCCAAACCCTACTCCAACAAACCCTAAAATCTAAATTTTCACCAATGCACAAACAATTATACATATCTAGCCTAAAACTTATTTGCTTTAAAGTCATTTCACTGATAAGAGAATTTGAGAGATCCCTCTGTGCTCAGTAGGGCTAGCTACTGAGCTGAAGTTGTTTGAGGTTACCCTTCTCAATCTCCTTTCAGCCTAGGAAATTGTAAGGGACTAAACTTTTTGGCATCGTTGCCGGGGAACGAAAGATCATATATTCCCTGGGAAAGAATGATAAGGATCAGATCTGATTGTTGATGGTGAACAGTGATCAGACACAAGAAAGGTTTCGCATCTTTCACCTGGCGACTCCAGTGTCGAAGAATCCAAAGGTTCAAAAATTTAATGGTGACTCCACTGATCAAAACCGGTAGTTTGAAGAACTTCTTGGTGTCTTAATTGTTTTCAAGATGGATTCAACTGCTCAAAGGTATGCTTCTATGAATCGAGCTCATGTTCCCGATTTTGAGATAGCTAGATACTACGAGTCCTCCATCCCAAATTCCCTGCGACCACCTGGTTCACCGTACTCCCAAAAACTCTCATCTACGTTACTTATTAAGATCTCAACCAGTAGTGCCGTTGCGAGGGGACCCCGTCGGCTTCTGGATCGGCGGCTGGCGCATTTTCATCCGAATCAAATTCCTTGTATAGATTGGCAAATAGGTTTGCCAAAGTTTAAAGGTCAGGATGGAGAAGATGCTAGTTTGCATTTGGTCAAATTTCATTTTCATATTCACAGATTAAAGGCTAAGTTTCTTGAAGATTTTCTGATGAATATTTTCATGGCTACCTTGGAGGAAATGGCGATAAAATGGTATGAGAGTCTACCATTTGCTAGTTTATATTATCTAAAGGATTTTCATTCAGTTTTCTTTCAACATTATCAAAGCTACATTTTTTCCTTATCAATGATGGATAGATGTTGTGAGATTTCTGAAAATTTTATTCACTTTCTTGAAAATTCGTAAGGGGATGAAGAATGTATGGAAGACAATATATTAGAAGCCCTTTATGATTTTTCCTCCCAACAAGAATCAACAGTTTCCTCCTTGGATGAAACAAACTGGGATCAAAATAGAGAAAGGCCTACTCCTTATCTTGAAAATGAAAATCACCAAGCCAATGTTGATCTCTATAAAACTTAGTGTTCTCCTCTGTCTGAATATGAAATAGATCAACTCTTGAAAAACCATGTTACAACCCAAGTTAAGTCAACTTTGCAAGGCTCACAAAGTCGAGATTGTGTGAGTGGAATTTCTTCCATTATTGAAAACAAAAATTTGGGTTTAAATGATGACAATCATGAGACTGATGAAACTATACATGAATTTGTTGTGAGTAAGCCAATTTTTGATATAGATTTCCTACAAGGATATCAACTAACAAAGATTGTTTTATTTCATGAAAAGGGTAGGGCTGACCTGTTTAATAATCTTGAAGAATGTGTTTTGTTCAAGGATGATTTAGACTATGAAATTGAAGAGTATGAGTTTGGGATAGACAATATGATAGAGATAGAATCAGAGTTGCTCATGCTTGAGAAATTTACAGCCAACACTCAGGTGGCAGAAAGACATATTTCCCTATGGCTTCCTGTGGATGAGCAACCAAATATTCTTTCAGATTAAAATGAAAGGAGTACTTGTATTTTTGCTGGATTTCAAGACAAGGTATCATTTCATATTTTTAAGGATCCTTACACTGATTTGTTGCAGCCATATGGAAAGATGAATTTTCTTGTATTTATGAATCATGAGTACATCTTCAGTGGACACTCGGAGTTGCCTAACTTTTGTTTTTTCCGCTTTCTCGAGGAAAGTACAAGAAAAATTCAAGTAGGTAACCATCTGCTGGATTGGTTACACTGGAGGGATCATTACACATGATTATATATACATCTTCAGCAGGTGGGTGGTTATCATCATGATTTGAAGCCCTCAAATCTCGATGGTCTATTGCCATAAGTAAGTTTAATCAGTATGTTTTTCATAGTCAAGTAAATTCAATTAGTCGGTGAGTTTTCAGTTTGAGTTTGTTCTTTTACATTTTGACTCCATGCTCAATGGATAAGGCTACTTTGTCTACATTGTTCTTGACAAATCCAAGGATTTGCCATCCTCAGCTGGAGCCAATGTTAGTGTCAGTAAGTACAGCTTGTCACCAGTGATCAAATATGCTCTTACAAGGTGTTGTTAGGGTTTCAAGTCATTTTTTTGTCATTTTATTGAGTCTTCAAATAAAAAATTGGTCACTAGTTGTTGTGTCTAGGTCACTACTGCTCCCTTCACTTACTCATGGTCTTCATCACTCTCATGGTCATTGTCTTCTTCGAGGTATCATATCTTCATTTAAGTGTCTTGGGTCATGAAATGGTCAAATTCTTCATTTTAGGTCATGGTCTAGGGTTTCACTCCATGTGTCATCATGATACCATATGTCAAAACAAAAACATGTCCATCATGTGATTCAGTGGGTAAAGGGAGTTAGTAGCTTAGGGAAAGAAAAATAAAGTTAAAGGTAATTATTTATTTCAAATAAGACAATGTTGCAGTAGACTACCTCGTCTCATCATTCCTCATAGGGACATGTTTTCTTCAAAATATGTTTCTGGCCAAATGGAGAATAATTTTACAAAAGTGAAAGAGGTTTTCATCCACTATAGTCCAAAAAACAAATTCCTCCATTTTATGAACATTTGTTATTATTTAAAATAAATTCCCAAACTACACTTGCTATGGTAGAGTTGTTGCACTTCTGGACAACTGGAATTCAAGACAGTTGTTCAGGGGTTTGGAGTAGGTTTTGGCAGTGCTTAAGGCCTCTATTGTGTAGCCGACATCCTAATATTTCCAATGGTACCTTCAGATCATGATTTGGATTAGTGGAAGGCATCCAAACATTATTTGCAAGTTGGCACTACGGTTTTGTCAGAGACACCCTGGGTTTATGGAGTGACCTTGGGAAAATCAATTTATCTCCCTGATGGAGTATCCAAATTACATGCTTGAGGAGTCCATCTTATAGAAGACTTCAAGAGATTTCCAATGAGCTTCAAGTTCTCAACTTGGAGCAGTTTAAGGCCTCCAAAATTGGTTTTGAAGATGCTCTACACTCAGAGACACTGCATTGTGCTTGGGAGGCCAGCGTTGCGCTCAGGAACATTGTGTTGCGCTTGGGCCAGAGTAGCTAAAATTTGTTTGAAACTCACCCAAATTGAATTTTTAAGATTTCTCACCTATTTTCTTGAAATCCTAATCTTATCTACAAGTAATTACACCATCTTAATTACCTTTTTGTTTTCCAAATTGAATTCAAGCCAAAGATTTTTCCAATTAGGGTTTTGTAGTGAATTTTTCATGAAAAGCGATAGGCTGATGATGTCCATTTTCATTTCTTGGTTTTTAAACATGTAAAATGTTTCCCTACACCTAATACATGTTTTATAAGTTATTTAAACCACTCAATCAACCTCAAAACATAAATTTACCTCTCTAAAAGTGAAACCCTAGTTCATTCCTAGGGTTTTGGGCACTTTCACTAAAAAAATCTATTTTTTCCTTCTCACAAGCATATCATTCCTCCATTGGTTTTCCACTAATTTTCATCAACTCTCCATAGTTCATTTCGACCTCTTTCAAACCTCCTTTACCATTTTAGCAAATCCCACCTTCCCATCATTCCATTTTCCACTCATACCTCGCAATTTTTCTCATTTTCCTACTACTAGGGTTTTTGTCATCATGGAAGCAGAATCTTCACCAGAGAGGAAACAACATCAAAAGGGAGGGAAAATCCTCAGATATGAGCCATCAAATTTCAGTGAAATCAATTCATATCCCTTTATCAAATAGTACTTTGAAGATGTATATTGCTTGGATTTCTGCAAAAGGGTGAGTGAGGTGGCTTTTCATGAGCAGTTGACAGATTGGATGGAAACTCAATTGAAGGGTGAAAGTGTTGTTATAGATGGTGTTGAATTCACTTTTTCAGTGACCTCCATTTCACTTACTACAGGGCTACCAGACAATGGTGAATATTGCTTCAAGGGAATGAGCCTAGATCATGAGTATTATAGGTCCTTCTTAAAAACACCATACAGGGAAAGACATGCTCATGTTATGCCTTTCAGGTGCTTATTAGAGAATTACACCCCTTTAATGAAGATGTTGATGAAGTTCTTTACATGTGAAGGAAGATTCTCCAAATTGTATGATTATCATATTCACCTCCTAATGCACTTTACCTCTCAGAAGCCACTCAATATGTGCAACTACCTATGTAGGAGCATTACCAAAATGTCAAAGAGGATTCAGATGAAGAACAAGGAGCACTACCCTGGCCTTTTTCATCATATTTTGATCAAGACTATAGTCCTTCATCAACTTGCAGAGAAAGGTATGACTTGGGAAATGTTTTTTGAAACATCTCCCAAATGGCATGAAACTAATGTGGCAGCTCAACCATCTAGCCTACCAACATAGCAAATGGAAGTGGGATCCTCTAGCAATCAGTTAAGAAAAACAAGGCACCTAAGCCTGAGTTGACCAAGATGTACAAGAGAGGAAATAGGCTTGTGTTTGCTTCTCATGATGAGAAAGGGGCAAAGCCTTCTACATCAACAAAACAGGGATCAGCAACACGAGATAAAGACATGGTTGAACATGAATTTGAGCTAGTTGATTTAGAGGCAAAGGATCAAACCTCAAGCATGCAGTAGATGATAAAAGATAAATACTATCAGATCAAATATCTCACAGTAAACATGGAGAGAGAAAGGTACATAATTTGATTTCTAGAACAAGAGAATAGTCAGCTCAAATCGAAGCAATTAATCATGGGAAAAGATCAAACCAAGTTATTGCGGCAAGTTGGCAAAGGCAAAGTAGTCACTGAGTCAAGTGAGCCTGAAGGAACAAAAGGGAAAGGTAAGAGGAAAAAGCCAAGAAAAAAGGGCCTAAAGAAGGCATTGTAAGAAGAAGAAGAACACATTCTGTTGAATGAAGACCTGTGTTGAAAAGTGTGCAACAAGAATTGCTAAATTTAGAATGTGCTAAAAATAGACCTGCTAAAAATAACATGTCTAAAAATAACATTTCTGGGTCCCTTCCTGTTTATAGCAGTCCCTAGTCTATCTATAGGAAGTAAAATTGATTTTGGTCTTAACGACAGTTTAAAAAATTAATTAATTAATATCCATGAGTTAATTAATTATGAAAAATTAAACTTGAAGTCTTTGTGAGATCATTCAAATATTTTATCCCTTAATTAAAGGAGATAAGGTTTAGTTCTATAATGAGAGAACCAGTGGACTTAGTTCTTACTATTCAAGTCCAGTTAGATTATTTTAACAAGTTGTTGAAATAATAAAATATAGTTTGTTAATGCTTGCATGCATGTGACAACTATTATTTTAGATAACTAAGGATTCACTCATGGATAACTATTGCATGACAGTTCTGTCAGAGACCCAATTGAGATCAAATGTGGGACAGTGTACTATCAGATACTTAACTATTTCTAGTAAGTATTTTTTGCATGGTTGAGGAACTAGTGTTCTCAAGGAATACGTAGTTGGACCATTGGTTGTTTCTGGTTGTTGGAATTAATAGCATGTGATTTGCCATTATTTCCTAAGAAAACTACGTAAGGACCATAGGGAAAGCCTATATAAATAGGGCTTGGGTGGTTCATGAGACATATCTTCATATCTTCATAGTTTATTGAGAACTGAATAGCTTGAGAGCTAATTCTTCTTGTATTATGAAGAGGATTTCCACTTGATTTATAATACATGGTTGGGGGTTAATGCTGGTGCTTTCCCCTGGATATATCTTGTGTTATGTGTGATTAATTCTCTTGATCAGTTATGCATGTTTCTACTTGATCTTGCTCATGATTTCGATTATGCTTCCACTTAATGTTTTGTAGAAGTAGAACAAGTATTATGATTTAGGACATTGCATATATCAGTTTGTTCTACAGGTGAAATTTCTAAATGGTATCGGAGCACAGGTGATCAAGCAAGAATAGTATACTAGTAGGAGGAATTCGAAGTTTCTTATTCTTGATATAGATCTCAAGTTCTTATCACATCTATTTCATCGATGGTGTTCAATGGTTTGAGGCTTGAGTATGCCTTTGGTGGCAACTCAAACTATATAGCTTGGAAGGATCGCATGGAGGCAGTTTTGGAAGATAATGGTCTTAAGGATTTCATTGATCAAGAAGTCCCTAAGCCTACTAACAAGACTGAGTTGGTGGAATGGGGTAAGTGTGTGGCTAGAGCTAGGAGAATTCTCTTAGAGGGTGTTCGAGATCACATAGTCGCAAGCCTGCATGGATAGGAGTCTCCGTTTGCAATGTGGAAAACATTGAACGATTTATATCAGAATAACAGTGATCAAAGGAAGTTAGCACTGAAGGACAAGCTTCGAAAGATCAAGTGTGAGAAGGGTGACTCTATTCTAAATTCTTGAACAATCTCACCACTTGTAGAGATGAGCTTGCAAGTGTAGGAGTCACTACAGCTGATGAGGATATGGTGAGTCTAGCACTCCTTGGCCTTCCTAAGAGCTGGCATAGCTACCAGGACTCAGTGAATGGAAGGGACAAACTGCCAGATTGGGATGAACTATGGTCATATTTGATGCAGGAGGAGATCAGACGGAGCACCAGGGATGGAGCTTCTTCATCAAAACATGATGATGAAGAGAACTTGGCTTTAGCTTCTAAAGCTAAGAAAGGGAAAGGGAAGGCATCCCATTCCAAGTCTTCTCAAGGAGGGAAGAAGTTTGGCAAGTCGAAGGTGAGATGCTTTCATTATCATGAGTTGGGTCATTATGCTAATAATTGCCCAAAGAGGAAGTCCAAGAAGAAAGGTTCCTCCAAGGAATCTAATGGTGATGCACTATCTTCACAGTTTGAGATGGATTTCTCACTTATTGCATGCATGGTTTCATCCAACATGGGATGTGTTTGGTATTTGGACATTGGAGCTTCTTTCCACATGTCAGGTGACAAGAATCTTTTCAGCACTTTGGAGGAGAAGGATCTCTAGATACGGATCGAGATGGGCAATGACGAAAACTACTGTGTCTCGAGTAGAGGTACGGTTATGTTTCAGAGGGAGCATGGTTCTCACCTCACTCTTTCTAATGTTATGTATGTACCAGGGCTGAAAAAATAATCTTGTGTCTATTGCTATGCTTGAGGATAAAGGCTATGATGTAGTCTTTATTTTGGGAAATGTTTTCCTAAGGCATATCGGCACTGGACAGACCAAACAGATTGGGATTCAAATTAAGGATCTCTACAAGTTATAGGTAGAAGATTGTGTTGCTCTCAGTTCCAAGGCAGAAGTGGTGCATGACCAAGATATTGGTGAGTTATGGCATAGGAGACTAGGCCACATGCATCATGGGGCCTTGAAAATCATGCAGCAAATTTCTTCCGGATTACCCAAGTGAAAACTGGAGCAGACAAGCACATGTAAAGGTTGTACTCTAGGTAAGTATGCAAAGGCTTCCTTTCATGATCAGGAAGGTAGAGTAGGAGAAATTCTAGATCGAGTTCATTCAGATGTATGTGGGCCCTTCTCTACAGCCTCCACTATGAAGCAAAGGTACTTTGTTATTTTTATAGATGATTTTTCTCATAGATGTTGGATCTACTTCACGCAAAATAAGGATCAAACCTTCTTGAAGTTTTGTGAGTTCAAAGATTTGGTAAAGGAAGAATCAAGGAGGAAGATAAAGGCCTTGCAGAGTGATAATGGTGGAGAGTATGTGTCCCGGAAGTTTAAAGACTTATGTGCTTCAGAAGGAATTAAATCGAAACTCACGGCACCCCATAACCCACAACAAAATGGGTGGCCAAAAGGAAGAACAAATCTATTGTGGGAGCAGCTCGAGCGATGCTACATGACCAAAGCCTACCACTTCATCTATGGGCTGAGGCATGCAATATAGTAGTGTATCTTTAGAACAGAACTCCTCATCGTATTTTGGGGATGAAGACACCTATAGAGGCTTTTTCAGGGAAGCGGCCAGATGTAAGTCACTTCTATATCTTTGGATCACCAGTTTACTGTCATGTGACTAAAGATGCTAGGAAGAAGCTAGACCCAATAGCTAAGTTGGGAATACTTGTGGGGTATACGGATACACCTCACAACTATCGGGTGTTTTTGCCTGCCAGTCAGAGGACAGTAGTGCATAGGGATCTGAAGTTTGATGACCAGCGAACCATGCAAGAGTCACTTGAGAGGGAGCTCAAGTTGAATGGTGATGATGAGGAACTATTAGTTCCTAAGGAGGATGAGCCTCCTGATGATGCGGAGTAGCTGCATGCATAGATTCCAGTGGTGGAGATCACCACTACTGGAGAGTCTTCCAGAGAGGGGCGGAAACACTCGTGGGAAGCTGACAGATTGATGCAGGATGCAAGAGAGAATCTGGAGCAGCCATCCTCTCATCGCAAACAAAGGAGATCTCCCGATAGATACACTGGCTACATGGCCTTGGTTGGGGAGTGCGTAGCGACCGAGCCTTCTTCTTTTGAGGAGGCAATGCAGCAGCCAGTTTGGATGGATGTGATGGTAGAGGAGTATGATTCTATCATGAGGAACAGTGTATGGGATGTTGTTCCAAGACAAGGGGACAAGTCAGTGGTTACTTCTCGATGGCTTTACAAGGTAAAGTAGGCAGCTAATGGCAGTATTGAGAAACATAAGGAAAGATTTATTGCCCGTGGTTTCTCACAGGTTGAGGGGATTTACTATGATGAGACCTTTTCTCCTGTTGCAAGGTACTTATCGATCAGATCAATTCTAGCACTATCAGCACATGTGGGTTAGAAGATCCATCAGAAGAATGTGAAGATAACTTTCCTCAATGGGGAGATTGAGGAAGAGGTATACATTGAGTAGCCCAAAGGATTTGAGACCTTCGATCTTGAGTCACATGTGTGTTGGCTCAAGTGAGCATTGTATGGGCTAAAGCGAGCGCCTCGTGCTTGGTATACCAGGAATGACAGCTATTTCACCAAGTTGGGCTTCACCAAGAGTGAAGTGGATGCGAACCTCTACCACATCATTGTAGATGGTAAGCTATTGATTATTGTACTTTATGTCGATGATCTGATTTTGACAGGTGATGATGAGTTGATCGAGTCTTACAAGAAGGATCTTGCAAGAGAGTTTGAGACAAAGGACATGGGCTTCATGCACTACTTTCTAGGCATGGAGGTGTGGCAGAGAGATGGGGAAGTATTTTTTTCTCAAGGCAAGTATGCCAATGAGATACTCAGGCGCTTCCACATGGATATGTGCAAGCCCATGGAGACTCCTCTAGCAAGTAACTAGAGGAAGGAGGATGATACTTCAGGTGAGGTGGTAGCTACCACAATTTATCGGCAACTTGTGGGTTCCCTCATGTATCTAGTGAACACATGACCAGACTTCTGCTTTGTAGTGAACCAGCTGAGTCAAGCTATGGTTCAGCGAACCAAGTTATTTTGGAAGGCGGAAAAGCATGTGCTAAGATATCTCAGAGGCAATACACAGTATGGATTATGGTACAAGCGGACAGAGGAAGTGAAGCTCCAAGGCTTCACAGATGCATATTAGGTAGGTAGTCCATCAGATAGGAAGAGAACTTATGGAGGGATCTTCAACCTTGGGTCAGCTGCAGCTTCTTGCTATAGCTGGAAATAGAGATCAATTTCACTTAGCTCAGTGGAGGCAGAGTACATGGTAGCAAGTCAGGCTTTATGTGAGGCCATCTGGATGTGGAAGATCCTAGTGGGATTGTTTGGTCAGATGATGGATCCGGCGATGATATATTGTGATAATCATAGTTGCATTAAACTCTCTAAGAGTCCAGTGTTTCATGACAGGTCCAAGCATATAGATATCTGCTATCATCATCTACGGGATTGTGTGGTTAATAGGATCATGATGTTACAGTATATTTCAGCCGAGGAACAGGATGCAGATATTTTGATAAAGGCATTGTCAAACGGAAAGTCTAAGTTCGATAGAGACAAGATTGGGGTTGCTGATAATCCCTTTCTTGTTGAGAGGGAGTGTTGAAAAGTGTGCAACAAGAAATGCTAAATTTAGAATTTGTTAAAAATAGACATGCTAAAAATAGCATGTCTAAAAATAACATTTATGGGTCCCTTCCTATTTATAGCAGTCCCTAGGCTATCTATAGGAAGTAAAATTAATTTTGGTCTTAACGGCAGTTTAAAATATTAATTAATTAATCTCCATGAGTTAATTAATTATGAAAAATTAAACTTGAAGTCTTTGTGAGATCATGCAATTATTTTATCCCTTTATTAAAGGAGATAAGGTTTAGTTCTATAATGAGAGAATTAGTTGACTTAGTTCTTACTAGTCAAGTCCAGTTAGATTATTTTAACAAGTTGTTAAAATAATAAAATATAGTTTGTTAATGCTTGCATGCATGTGACAACTATTATTTTAGATAACTGAGGATTCACTCATGGATAACTATTGCATGTCAGTTCTGTCAGAGACCAGTTGAGATCAGATGTGGGATAATGTATTATAAGATGCTTGGATATTTCTAGTAAGTATTCCTTGCATGGAGAAGGATCTATTATAGGAGATTGGAGGACTTGTGGCCTATATAGTGAGGCCTAGGTAGTCAATGATTTTCATCTTATGATTGAAGATCATCATGATCTTTTGATTACAGAGAGAGAAGGATAGCTATTGAGCTTATTCTTTTTGTATGTTGTTGAGGATCTCCACTTGATTGATAATACAAAGTTGGGGTTTTATGCAAGTGCTTTCCCCAGAGATATATTTTGTGTTATGTCTAACTATTTCTCTTGATCAGTTATGCATGTTTCAACTTGATGTGCTCATGAATTCAATTATGCTTCCGCTTAATGTTTTGTAGAAGTAGAACAAGTATTATGCTTTAGGACATTGCATATATCGGTTTGTTCTACAGGTGAAATTTCTACAACTCGAACTGCCCTACGCACTCAGCAGTAGAGGTCCGCGCACTCAGTTGCGAGCTACTAGGCCTCTGCGCACTCAACTGTAGAGCCTTCTCCTACTCTACGACCCATAGACACACTTTACACTTTGATTCAATCACTTAGACTTCTCATGCTTCCCTTCTATTAGTTATTTTTTACACTTAGAGCCTCGCTCTATTTATACAATCCCATGGTCCGCAGACCATGGGTAGGTCTATGTAGCCGACATTACATTAAAAAAACTAGGGTGGACAACCCTGTGACTCTATTATAATTTCGTGCCCCGCGGCTGCAATTCACAAAGCTTTTACAAAAAGATTTGGTCAAAACTTGGGCTTTAAGCCCCAAAACATGCCTTGGGGGGATTCCATGCCCAACAAATCTGATCTTCCCAACCTGATTAAGATTCAAACATCGTTCAACATTAAGAATGAGTTAGAAAAACTGAAAGTTCATATTCCCTTAACAGAGTTAATGAACAAAAATATGTATAGACCTCAAGTGATGAAATCTCTAAACATAGGGGAAAGCACAGACTCTGTAAATCTGAATGATGACCAACCTAAAATCTTATTTGGGCTAGAAGTTGAGGGCAAACCATAGGAAGGGGGTGTTCCTCCATTCTATGTTAGCCTAAATATTCTTGACAAGATCCTCCATAATGATATGCTAGATTCAGGGGCTTCCCATAATTTGATGCCTAAAGTTGTTATGGAGAAGTTAGGACTTGATATTACTAGACCTTACAAATACCTATATTCCTTTGATTCAGGTAAATTAAGATGTCTAGGTCTCATCAAAGACCTATGCATTATTTTAGGTCAAATCCCAACCAAAAGTCTTGTAATGGATATAGTGGTTGCAGATATTCCCCCTAAGTATGGCATGATGTTGTCACGCTCATGGGGAGAAAAATTATATAGAATCCTATAGATGGATATGACCTTTGCCACCATACCAGTTTTTGGTCAGCAAAGAAGGTTATATTGGGAAACGTTGATGAAATTCATGGTGATTAGTCAAGAGAAGCCTCACAACTATCCTCTTTATTTTATTCACTCAGATTTAGACTCTTTCATTCTTTATAATGATGGAGGCATTAACACTTAGGTGATCAAAGCAGAAACTAAGATTTCCAAAACAGATCTAAACCAAACACAAACATTAGAGCAAAACGCTCTTCCTAAACCTCTTTGGAACATGAGTTTTGATGGCTCTTGTAACAAAGATGGTTCTAGTGTAGGAGCGTGGATGGTAAACACAGGAAACAATCATGCTGAAGGTTATTCATACAAGCTCAATTTTCAATGTACCAATAATATAGCCAAGTATAAATCCCTTATATTAGGATTGCAATTGTTAAAAAAATTGGGTGCCAAGATAATCTCCATTCAAGGAGATGTTGAGTTAATTATAAAACAAATTAAAGTAGAGTATTTAACTAAACACCCTAGGATGAGAGCATACAAAAATGTTGTGCTCAATTTTCTAGAGAGTTTTCTGGAATATGACCTTTCTGCAATTCCTAGGAAACAAAATATCATTCCAAATAGTTTGGGTTTTTCAGCCAGCTCCTGTAAAATGCCTTACCCTAATCAAGAATATACAGTGGAAGTGAAACAATCGACCAACTCTACCAGATAATATGAAGTATTGGCAGTTGTTTGGCAGTGATAAACAAACTGAAAGTTTTTTGCAATCTAAGGATGAATTTCAAGATGATAGTATAGATTTGGAATATGAATTAGAAAATCAAATAGTTGTACATTCTAATCTAGAAAGGCAATTAGAAAACTCAGATGTAAATACACATATAACTAAACTTGTAAATAAATTAGAATTGCTTGAGATAGATCTAGCAAAAGAAGAGTTTGAAACACTTCAGTTAAAGGATAACGTTTTACCTAGAGGTCTAGTTACACTAGAAGAATTATTTGATTTCAATGATGTGGCTAAAAAGCCTAAGATTGAGCCCACAGTACTAGCGGTTGAAGAATGCAATATAGGAGGTGAAAAAGATCCCAAAATCATAAAACTTTCCAAATCACTCCCAACTGCTGAAAAACAAAAATACATTGCTTTATTCAAGGAATTCAACGATGTTTTTTCTTGGAGCTATGAAAATCTAAAAACTTATGATACAAAATTATACAACATAAAATTCCAATTAAATAGGATTAGAAACCATTTAAGTAAAACTTTGAAGAATAAATCCAGTGTTGATGCCTTTAATTGAGAAATAAATTAAAAGAATGTATGACTCTAAAATCATAGTCCCTCTTAGATACTCTAAATGGGTTCCAATATAGTGCCAACTAGGAAGAAAACAAGTGAAATCAGATTATGTACAGATTTTAGAAACCTTAATAAAGTTTCCCGAAAGGACAACTAGCCTTTACCAAAAATGGATCATATTCTACAGAAGGTAGTTGGATCTTCCATAATTTCTTTATTAGATGGTTTCTCAGGCTATAATCACATTTTAGTTCACCCTGATGATCAAGATAAAACAACCTTTACTACTCCATGGGGTACCTTCATGTATGTGAAGATGTCTTTTGGGTTAATGAATGTTGGAGCCACATTTCAAAGAGCAATGGATATTGCTTTTGACGATGAAATTAGTAGGTTTATTGTGATCTATCTAGATGACATTACTGTTTATTCTAAAATTGATGAAGAACATTTGTTACATATGAGAAGAGTATTTGAGAAATGCAGAAGGTTTGGGATTTCATTAAATCCTAAGAAAACATTGTTTGGCCTTGAAGAGGGAAAAATTCTTGTTCATATAATCTCTAAGGAAGGAATCAAATTTGATCCCAAAAGGATTGAAGCTATTTTGAAAATCAACCATCCTAGAAATATTAAGGAACTTCAATCATTTATTGGCAAAATAAACTTCCTAAGGAGATTCATCCCCAACCTTGTAGAACTTCTCAGAAACATAACGAATATGCTAAAAAGAGATTCAGAAATCAGATGGAATATTAAGGCTAGGCAATCATTTGATTAAGTTAAACAAGCATTGACAAAAGCACCAATCCTAATTAGTCTAGATTTCACTAAGGATTTTATAATCTTTTCATTTGCATTTGAACACACTATTGCAGTTGTCCCTTTACAGAAAAACAACGATGGATTTGAACAACCCATTACTTTCTTTAGCAAGGCTTTAAGGAATGTTGCACTAAAATATAATATATTGGAAAAACAGACCTTCACATTAATAAAAGGAATTAAAGATTTCAGTGTATATATCCTCCATTCTCACATAATTGCTTATGTACCAAATGTTGTGGTTAAGGATATTTTAACCCAAAATGGACGAGATGGTAAAAGAGGCAAATGGATTGCCATCATTCTTGAGTATGACATGGAAATCAAGCAAACCAAGCTTATTAAAGGACAAGGGATAGTCAAATTGGTGGTTGAATCTAACTTTAATGCATTGGATATCAACTTTGTAGCTGAATTAGATGATCAAGAGGAGCAGGCGACTCCACAATTAGATCAGACTTTTATGACCTCACCCTAGTATGTGGACCTCATTTTTGTTTTATTCAATTTAAATGCTCCTGTTGGTTTAACTAAGACAAAGGCTAGATTTCTAAATTTTAAAGCAGTGAAATTTTGCATCATAGATAATGTTTTATATTGGAAATATGCTCGTGGTATTTTACTAAAGAGTCTATTGAAAGATGATGCAGAAAAAACAATGCAGGAATTCCATGAAGGTGATTGTGGTGGACATCTATACTGCAAAATCACTGCTAATAAGATCCTTAGAGCTGGTTTTTACTAGCCTACCCTTTTCTCTAATGTTCATAAGAAGGTAACCTCTTTCCACAAATGCCAAATTTTTTAGGGAAAAAGAAAACTATTGCCTCTACCTTTAAAACCCATATTTGTTGAAAGTCCTTTCCAACAATGGGGATTGGATTTCATTGGAGAACTCCACCCACCATCCTCTGCCCAACATAAATGGATCCTCACAGCTACTGATTACTTCACTAAATGGATTGAGGCCACACCTTCCAAATTGGCTACTGATTGAGGCCACACCTTCCAAATTGGCTATTGATGTTGTTATTATCAAATTTATGGAAACCAATATTTTGTCTAGATTTGGTTGTCCAAACAAGCTCATTACAGATGATGTTGCAGCTTCTAAATCCAAGAAAATAATAGATTTCTGGAACAACTGCCATATTGCTTTGGGACATTCAACTGCTTATTACCCACAGGGTAACGGGTTGGTTGAATATTCAAATAAGAGTCTGATAAACATTATTAAAAATTTGTTAGAAGAGAACAAAAATTCATGGCACAACAAGTTGATAAATGCACTTTGGGCTGATAGACTCACAACAAAGAAATCAATTGGCATGCCACCTTACCAATTGGTTTATGGAATGGATGTTATTTCCCCATATTCTTTGGGAGTTCTAGTTATGAAGATAATTCAAGAATTGCAGGTTGAGCCAAATGGCATCCAAAATTGATTAGACAATCCAAATGCAACAATCCAGGGAAGAAGTCTATAATAAGTCTCAGGTTATCGAGGAGAATATCAAAAATATTTTTGATAGAAGAACTAAAGTAGATGATTTCATTTCGGGTGATAGAGTTTTAAAGTGGATTCCAGAAGAGAGGACAAAGGAAAGCATGGAAAATTTGACAATCTATGGATGGGACCTTATATCATTCATGCTTTCAGAGGACACAATGCATTTTTTCTCAAACATCTAGATGGAACCAAAATGCTCGGTGAACCTGTGAATGGAAAAATGCTGAAGCACTATTTCTCTTAGCAATATAATTTTTCTTGCAAGAATCATTGTAAATATCATTATTTTTATTATTTTGATTGGGTGACTTATTGACAAAAGTTGAAGTCCGCAGAGGAGGCTTTAAGCCTCACTTGATATGTTACCATAAGTACTACAACAAAGAATGAGTTGTGGATATTACTGAAATAGAACACTCACAGCTACTAATCAAATGTTCTTGGCACCTCATAGGGAGAGTGTCATCCCTAGCTGGAGCCACTGTTAGGGTCCTATAATTTATAGGATCTCAAGGTGATTGAGTATTTCATCTCAGGAATCTTATATTGTAAATAATTTTCAATCTGCAAATGATTTCCAAATAAAAGAAAAATAGAATAAAAATGAAAAGAGGGTATAAATAAAAAAAGAGGAAAGCAAAAAACATTGAAAAAGGAAAATAAGATTGAACCCCACAAAAAGAAAGAAAAAAACAAAAATAAATAATATTGAAAGTGTTGCAAGTCTAAATGCCATTACTGATAGATAGTTTTCTTCGTCATTGATAAATAAAGGTTGTGTGCAGGTTGTTTAAAATGCCACAATGACTAGTTCTTTGTTTAATCATAGAGTATAATCATGGTTAAACATGTTTGAATTTTTATAAATTAGACTAGAGAATTAAGATTTTCCAAACAGTTTAAACTTGGTAAATCAGTAGATAGGTAGAAAATGACACTGATTCAACTACTTAATCTGAATCAATAGGAGAAATAAGTGATAGGATTTAGATAATTTTTATTTTTCATAAAAGAAAATAATGTGGGTTTGCTAGTCAAAGTGCACCCTTTAGAAAAATAAATTGTTGGCTTACTTAAAGGGTGGGTAGGAATAGTTCATTCAATAAATATGCTTAAGTGCCATTTTATCCTAAGTTTTAATGACATTCTGAAAAATAAAAAAAAAGCACGAATGGATAAAGTGTTTTCATATATTTCATATTTCTTACCTTTATCCTAAGTTCAAAAGCAAGAAATAAAGGCGCATATGCACAAAGGTTTG
This sequence comes from Pinus taeda, assembly GCA_000404065.3. Classification (NCBI taxonomy): domain Eukaryota; kingdom Viridiplantae; phylum Streptophyta; class Pinopsida; order Pinales; family Pinaceae; genus Pinus; species Pinus taeda. The sequence goes on along the minus strand of APFE031061916.1, from coordinate 15,642 downwards.
TTTGTTGTATTTGGTTAAAGGATGCCAATGTCAAAATGTTGGGATTCTTCACCCCTCACAATCCACAACCCTCATTCATTTCCAGGCCCCCCTCTCCTTCCTATCTTTACTATTTGGGGGGGGGGGG
>APFE031061916.1:2406-15464 GCA_000404065.3 Pinus taeda | reverse complement strand
TTGGGGGGGGGGGGGTGTGGTTCCAAATAGGTAGTTTCTCCTGCCAGGCCCCATCTCCTAATTTCACACTCCCCTCAGTTGATACTACTTATCACCCTCTACCCCCTCCGAAAACTCCTTCCCCTTATCCATGTGATCGTGTCCCTACCACGGCACCCCTGCCACTCACCAAACGCCACATCGCATAACGGTTTCCCAATTAATTGCTCTCTCAGAAAAATTATCGTTCGACATTCAATTTTTCTTCCTGGGTAACCGTTCAGACTTTAACAATCTTCACCACCTCCAATGGAAATTACCTCTCTACCTTTAAAAGCTTTCGAACCATCTCATTTCTCCCTTTCACTCCTCATTCCCTCTTATTCACAATTTCTACAAAGCGATCATTTTCAAAACACTTGTTGAACCCGACCTGATCGAATTCTCAGTGCTCTGTGCTTTTCCCTTGGTGGCATATAATCTCAAGCTATTCCTGGTAAGATCTCTTGTCAGCTATTGTTATATTCATTGATACAATCATGCCTCCAAAGTGAAAAACCCAGGAGAAACCTATCAATCCATTAATCCCTCCCTCCATAGATTTAGATCACATTCCTCAGCTGACAAGGATTATCGAATTAGTGAAGCCTAGTGTGACTATGAGTTTTTAGAGACATAATGTTGGCTGGAAGACAAGCATGCAGTCAAAATTCATGAAATTGGACTTTGGGAGTCAAATCTTCCCCATTATATCTTCCCTCTGACTTTCCATGCCCCTCAATTCACCAGAAAATGTCAAGCCTGTCATGTCCCTGCCCAAAGAGCTATTATGGCCCCATCCGGTGACATCCTATTTACAATTACTGCCCAATCCATAAACTAAATGATGTTGGTTCCCCCTATGGAAAATAGTGCCCCTTTCTTGTTAGAATCCCTCACCCAGCTTTATCAAAAGCTTGATTTCGCTATAAGAGCCAAGTTTTTTGAGATCTTCTTGCCTGAATGCCCAGTTACCCAAGAAGAACCCTCCATACCCTTCCTCAATCTTCCCTAGTCAAGCTAAACAAATTATAACCATTTTTTGATGTATTTTGGGTTATTTTTTTGATCAGTGGGTAGATGAGCCCATTTTATGCTTCCTTTCTATTTTTTCCATAGACAACAAACCATCCATTTTGTTTAACTTCAGGCAATTCTTGGCCGATATCATCCATGAGAAATTTCTAAAATTTCCAACGTAGCAGATGTTTAATTACACTTCCATTTTAGTCTGCATGTTTCTTTAATATCAAGTAGACAGGTTCAGCTTTGCAATGCAGAAGCTAGATGATGATGGAAACCAACAATCTGTGATTTTTTGGACTTCATTGGTTATGAAGGAGCAACAAGAATTCTCATACAAACAGTTTACTGAGGAATTTATTCACCCAGCTATGAACATCCTTAACAGTTCCATACAACCCAAAATCAGTGAAGATATCAAAAGGATTTTACATCTAATAGATCAGACCAAGACTGGGGATTGGTTTTTATACCAAAACTATACAGAAATCACAGAGATTGTTGGAGAGGTTGCATAAGGTAGAAAAAGATACATCAATTGGTCAGATCTTAGCCCAAGCCAAGGAAACCATTTGGATGTGTATTCTGGACTCTATGAATGAGATTTGGCCATGTATCCAAATCATTTTTGAATAGAAAGAGTTAATAGAGAAGGCCACAAAAACCATTGTTTAGGTAAGGGAAAAGCTGGGAGATATGCCCACAAAAGCCTCCAATATCATTAAATTCCTGAATTCGAAGACTAAGTATGAACTTGAAGAGCTAGGAATTAGTGACAGGATTGCTACTATTTTGGAAGTCAAGAAAGTTTTGACTAAAAGGAACCTCATTGATCAATTGTAAGAAAGGTGTGAAACATTAGAGCTGGGAGTGAACATGTTTACCAACAAAATTGAAGCATTAATCCAGAAATCACTGCCCATCATATATGTAAATAATGATAAATTAATCACTCAAGAAGATTATGTTCTGAAAATGAAGGAAGTGGCCAGAAGTAATGTCAAGTTCAGCAATATAAAGGGCAGTATAATAGCAAGAGAATTTTTAGAAACCATGGAAAATGACTTCTATACCCAGAATGAAATAAAACATGTTTTTACAGGAAAACCAACATTTGCCAAATATACTAAGGTTGATGATATTTACTGAAGGGTAATCAAATTAACCATACCAGATGAAAAGAGATGGGAAGAATTATGTGATTTACTGGATTAAAGGGAAATTCGGATGCAATAAAACAACAACCAACATAGTTTTGAGGCTGATCCATCAACCGAATCCACCAAAACAGAGCCACCTTTCCACGCATCTGTCTACGTGGCCTATTTTTTCTGCCAAAGATAAATTTTATTGTTTAGAATTAGGCTAATAATACATTGTCAGTTGAGACAATGATTTTGCAATTATTTGCATAAATACTTCACTGTTTGAAGTATTAAGGGTTGATTTATGAATATAATTTCCTTTGCAAAATTGTAATTTCTCAAAGTTGTTGGAGCATCAATAATACAAGGACATTTTCATAGGATTCATGTGGTGTACCAAATGGTGATGTTTTTATTCAGTTTATGTGTTTGATCAGTATTTCCTTTCTTTGTCATTTCTGAAAATCTTAATTACATAACAGAAACTGTGATGAATATGATAAGTTATTTTGAGCACCCTATTCTGGATGTTAGTAATTTACATGTTTTCTTCTAAAGTCAAATTAATGAAATCTTCATTGCTCCTTAATTTCTATTGAATCTTACATTTATGATATTTGACAATCCATTTAATATTCTAAAGTATCCAAATAGTACAACCTAGCTTGCCCTGTGAAACTCCTTAGAAAATTTGATGCAGATCCAGTGAATCTTTAGAATCCATAGCTCAATGGAATTATAACGATTAAATCAACCAAGCAATCAAATCATAACAATCAGTACAATCATAACTAGCCTAAATTTACACCAAAACATAGCTAAATTTCACAGAGAGATCCATCTCTGAAGCTGGCAAGGCTAGATCCTGCTTCCAAAGTGGTTTTGATGGTGTCCTATGTGTTTACTCCCTCAAACTCAAAAATACAGAACGAAAACAGCTTGGTGAAGAAGAACACTATAATAACATAAGAAAAAGAAGATCCCAATCTAATAAGTGAAAAGCATTCACAAGCAGTTATCTAAAGAAGAGAAATAATCTAATAGCTATGCCCTAGATTTCTCAACAAGATGAAGCAAAGGTAACAAGATATGTCTCATGTTGATGATACATTGGGATCTGCTGAGAAGTTGGTGTTGGAGGGATGTGTGGAGGATGGTGGCCCAGATTCTAAATATATTCAAAATCACAAGAAATGGGTGATTGAGGATGAAAGTGTTTTTGGTGAGGAAGAACATTATTTAGAAGAGGATCATTTGTATGCAAAAAATAATGAAGTGTATATGAAAGAGGAAGACAACCCATAAGAAAATCAAGAGTATGACGATTTGTATGAATAAGAGCAAAAAGTGAAGGTCCAAAATGAACACCAAAACATGTCTACTAATGAGGATATTAAATTGGAAGAACCTTTGATTCGTGATTTTGAAAAACCAATGGGAGTGAGTTATAGGGAAAACGTTATAGCGATCTGCATCAAGAATTCCCCTTTGAGGGTGAAATTTTATGCTAACAGATCATGTTGAACATGAAGGAGGCCCGCTTCATCAGTAAGGAAGAAGGTTCAAATAAAAGCAAAATAATCAATGATTCGACGACCTATTGCTCAACAAGCCCCTATGATGGAGACACCTAGCTTGGCCTCTGTGGAGTTAGACCTATCCATTCTTAAAGACACTTTTAAGTTACATATAACAACACAATTCTATTAAAAATGATTTATATACACATGATGTTATGATCTATTGGGGCACAAACTTAGGGGGAGCAGTGCTCAGTGACAAAAAAGGAAAAGATGTAGGTAGGGGGAGCACGCTTTGTTATTGATGTCAAAGGGGGAGAGAATGAAGACAGGGGGAGTACCCTTTGTTATTGATGTCAAAGGGGGAGAGAATACGTATAGGGGGAGGATATAACCAAGAAGTATGAAAAGAATGCAGATATGGGAGTAGTTGTCGGAATAAGTAAATATCAAAGTATTTCCATCAAGAACAAAGGGGGAGTAATTGTCAAAAGAAGCAAATATCAAAGTATTGTTGACAAATATTGTTATTGATGTCAAAGGTTGTCCAAATGAAATAGGAAATTACATATTCAAATAGCATATTATAATACATTTCTAATGGTATATGGCACCCCCTCTAATTCCATAGGAATGAGGAGATATAAAATATTTTGTCAAGGTGACCCAACCAAAGTACAAGCAAGCCCCATTTGGATACCATATATTTGAAGTTTTGTTGACTTTGATTACCTAGCTCAAATGGTATCATAGGATATATGGTTGGAAATATTATTACCATACCTTTCCAATGATATATGGCATACCTTCTAAATCCTCACAATTGAGAAGAAATGAATTTTTTAATATTCACTATACATTTTTCCAGTTGCGCTAGTTGCCTCGGCCAATGGAGAAGTTGGCCCTATCCCAACGTCCAAATGCACCATAAAAAGGCATGAGAAGGGTCATTTCTAACTACTCGGCTCAATCTTTTGATTTTGTATTTAGGAGAGCAAAGGAGGAGATCCAAAGTTCATACCTCGTGAACCAAGAAGTGAAGTGGAGCTAAATTGAAGTAGGTTTCTTTGGAAGGGTTTTGGCACATTTTTTGAAGGGTTTTTGGCATCATTTTTGGGAATGGATTTTGGTTGTTTGAGGTCTATTTTAAGGATAGAGTACTAGAGGGTTTAGGCCAAATTTAAATTTTGTTTGAAAGCTGAATTCAGGCCTAGTTTAAAGGCCATGTCCTAGCTTGGGTTGAGGCCCTTTTGTTGCACAATTTTGACAACAAGTCTTGATCCGATTTTGAAGAAATTCTATACATTACGAGAATTGGTGTTGATATGTCCAAGGAAAAAATTGAAGGAGTCATTTGGTGCCTACAAATTGTTGAGTTAGTGCTTAACTAAGGAGATTGGAGTCTCCTGAAGGTTGGTGCATATAAAGTTACTGAGTTGGAGCTCAACTAGGGAACTAAAATTTCCTATAGGTTGGTGCCTACAAAGTTACTGAGTTGGAGCTCAACTAGGGAACTGAAATTTCCTATAGGTTGGTGCCTACGAAAGTTTTAAGTTAGTGATTACTCAGGATTGATGTCGTCATCTTCTTAACAGATTGGAGCCTACAATTTTTGTTAGTGTTTACAGAGGATTGGTTTCCTCACAATTGGTGGTAATGAATTGGAGATTGTTTACAAGTGTTTCTTATTCAAGTTTTTGACTTGCACTTTTGATATTTGTGTTCGATAATTGTAAATGTTTGATTATGTGATATGAATTCAATTTCATGATTAACTAAGTGAAACATTGATTCGCCTCTCCTTTGAGTATTTCCAACAAAAGAATCCTCATGAGTCACACTGCCTTGCATGCACCTTTCACTTCTCCTAGACATTATGTTTATGTTTATGAAATGGCCACTACATGCTACTTGTTGGTCTATGTGATTTCACCCATGCCAACACTGAAGACGTATCTAGAAGTGGATTTTTTGTCATTCATAGAACTTGTCCAATCTGAATCTATATACCCACATTGTCGAGGGTCTTTAATTTTATTATATAGAGTTCCAAAGTCAAGTTTTTCTTTCACATATCTCCACACTTTATTTGCTACAGTCTATTTCTTTAGTTTTTGCACCATCATGAATCTATAAATGAAGCTCACAATAAAACTCAAATCTGTTCAAATCATTATAAGATGTACCAAGTTTCCCACTAGTTTCTTGTATATCGATTTGTTAATTGCCTAAGTCAACCTTGGTTGAAAGTTTCAACCTTTTCTCCAAAGGCGTTGATGATATTTTGCAGTTTTTCATTCTGAACATGTCAAACAAACTCCTAGTATCTTTTGTTTGTGAGACAAAATTGTTGTTGCCTATTTTCCAAACTTTTACACCTGAATAGTAGTGAAGGAGGCCCATATCAATCATGTCAAAAGCTTTGCTCTTAGTATATTTGATCTATTATATTGCCTTCTCCTCACTATCTATAATAATGATACCATCTACATATATGAACATAAGGATAATATCATTACCAACTATTTTGACATACATGTTGGAATCTAGAGGACACTTATGGAATCCTTGTTCATCCAAACTCTATCAATATTGATGTACCATGCCCAAGGTGTTTCCTTTATATCATATAAATCTCTCTTTAGTTGACATACTAGATTCTCCTTCCCTAAAACCTAAAACCCTGTGGTTGATACATGTATACCTCTTCCTACAAATCTCCATTGAGGAAGGCACTCTTCACATCCATTTGATGGATGTTGCAACCAAATTTTACTACCATCCTAGAACAATTTAGATGGTTCTCATGTTGGTTGTAGGAGCCTTCTTGTTAAGAAAACCCTTTTGCAACTAATCATGCTTTGTACTTGTCGAGTGTAATATATGTCTTGTAATTGACCTTGTACACCCTTTGTAACCAATGGGATTTTTCATGGTGGAAGAGATGTGAGATCTCAAGTCAGATTTTTCATTAAGATTGCATCCTTAGATGCCATGACATTTTCCCATTTAGGTATTCCTTTTGTCTCCTCAAAGTGTTGTGGCTCATAGATTTCTTGTATATTAGCCATCATAGCAAAGTTAACCATGTTTGGTTTCTTTCCTCTCCATGATCATCCCTCTATCATTTCTCTTATTTGAACTTCACCAATGGTGTTGTGCCACCACTTAGGTCTTGTCTCGAGATCCTCCTCATCCATGTATTTCCACCATTCCTTAGGCTACATGTAAGAATGTTATACGAATTCTTATTTAGACTATTTGGAGTAGAAATTGTTGGTATAGGAGACTCATCATGCTTGAAATTTCCTCCCCCCTACCTTGCCACATGGAGCTACCTAAAACGTGAGACTTGAACCCTTCGCCACTTCTCACAACTCGGTAATTTTGAACTTAGAAGAAGTTTGGAAAGGTCAAACTTCCACATCAACAACAACATCTCGGCTGAAGCTCACCTTATCAATGTCAGTACTAACCAACCTGTAAACCTTATGAGTGTCACTATACCTTGTGATCATCCACTTCTTTCTCTTTGGATCTAACTTGGTCCTCTTCTCAACTAGTTCCAAGTGTAGGTAAGAACCAAAGAATTTAAATTGTCTGACCTTGGGATTTCTTCTATACCATGTTTCCTTTAGGGTCTTTTGCTTCAATGCCATCGTAGGAGATCTATTTATCAAGTATATTGATGTGAATATTGCCTCGACCCAAAACCTATGTGGAACACACCTAATTTACACCACACATATGGTCATCTCTATGGTTGTGCAGTTATGTGTTTCAAGCATTGCATTCTATTATGGAGTGTAGGGTGGAGTGAATTACCTATTGATTCCATGTTTAGCACAAATGTTATTGATGTTTTGGAAAATAATTATCCACCATTATCAAACCTAAGAGAGGTAATTTGGAAACTTGACACTTTTTCTACTAAGCCTGGCATTTTGAAATTCCTTTAACACTTCATATTTTAGTTTTAAAAATACACCTGCATTTTCCTATTGTAATCATTGACAAACAAAAGGAAATATATATCATCATTGATTGATGATGTATTCATTGGTCTATAATTTTCTACGTGAACCACATGAAGGACTCTTTGCACTTTCCAAGCTTGCCCTTAGAAAATGGTGCACGATGTTGGTTCTCTACTTAAAAAGCTTTGTAACTCCCTAGATTTGGTGTTGAATGTCCATAATTCCATATACCAACTTTTCTTGTGCCAACGTAGTGAGGTAGGCCATGTTGAGGTGCCCATACCTCTAGTGCCACAGTGTACTGATATCAAATGCATTCTTAATTACTAGTGTGTGCTTTCTTACTTGTCCAATATCCACCAATTTGAACAATCCATAATCCTCCACACCAAGAGAAACATTCTTCTTGGTCTCCTTGACAACTATGTAGCATTTGTGTTTTCTAAAATTAATATCTAAGTGGGGGAAATGCCTCATAATATGACTAGAAAAAATAATATTAAGCTCCATACCTGACACATAGTCAACATTAAGGAACATCAACATAGTTCCTCCAAACGAATTTTGAACATTTCCTTCAACAACTATTATATACATTTGCCCACCAGTGAAGGTCATTGAATCCTTGGATGAACAAGGCTTATATTTTGTGAACTAGTCCTATCTCTTGGTGAAATGGCGTGATGCACTTCAATTGATGAACCATGCAGATGACCTGGGTTGATATGCTTGTGTTGTGGCCATGAATGCATATAAGTCCCTCCCTAGTTAGTCTTGATTTCCTCAATAAACCTCTTTCTGTAGTGCTTCTTCATATGGCTTTCCATGCCACAATAATGACAAGCAATGGTCTTTTGACCCTTGGCATTGTCTTCACTACTACTTTGACCTTTCTTCTCAGCCCCTATGCATTAGGGTCTATTCAAGGTAGTAAGAGAATCATGGAGGTCAAGGAAAATGATGGGAGCTTAAATTCAATGTTCATTACCCTTATCCTAATAAGTAAGACACCTCATCCTTCAATGATTACCATGCAATATTGTGTTATAATGTGATCTACAAATTGGTGGCCAAGATAATAGATTTAAGGCTTAAACCCATTCAAAGTCATAATTTTTGAGGAACAATTTGATTTCATTTAACATTTCCAAATTCATAATGTAATGGTGATTGTGCCAGAAACCATTCACCCTTTCTAATTAAAAAATCAATCAGTAGTGATCATCAAAATTGTGTTATTAAAATCCTTTGAAAAAGTAAGTTGGAACCTTCTTTGCTTAGTTATTTTACAAATGGGCCTAGATTTATCCTTTGTAAACTAGATAATGGGGCGCATTCAATCTATTTTGTGTTGTTGTTTTCATAAATGGAGCTCACTTTAGTTTTTTTCTAGCATCTCGAGTTCCAAGACAAGATTCCCCTTGTCTCTTTTCCTTTTTTTGCTAGTAGTTGAGGCCTTAAATAAAATGACGGTAGACCTTAGAGCTTGTAACACCACTATGTTAATTATGATCTCTATAAATATTTTTGTTTAATTGAGCATCTCGGTGCAATATCTAATAGTTGGCAGAACCTCTATTTTTATATAATAAAGATCATTACTAGTGAAATCCATTCTTATTTCGATCATGGTGCCAAGTTGTGTGATTATAATGTTGCAACTAATAATTAATTGTAATCATAATATTTGGTCATCATAATTAATTGTAATTATGTTGTAATCACAATTAAGTGTAATCTATTTGATTATTAACCTGAAGAGAATGGATAGGTCATAGTTTGAGGGTAGGGTGGGGTGCGACATGCGTGCAGATTATGTCGTGAATCACCATGCCCATCACAGTACAAAATTAAATGCCAAACCTCATGGCGAGTAAAGGATCCCTTAGTTAACGTGGCCATTAATGCTATTGTTGTGTCAAATTGGACTTTTTTGAAGAGGTAACTTAATCTGGAAGGAAACATGAAGAAGGGGCAAGAGTGCCCTCTCGGTCACACTGGGAGGTAGCCCCAAACTACCTTAAAATTCTGAAGTTGATCAAAGCGAGGGGTTCAATTTTTGGTATTTGAAGGAGAATGCTTGAAAGGAAGGGGCAGCATAGTGAACAATCATGAGGAAAATCCATTTCTCTGGACTGTCACTGCCCATTTTTCTTTTCCTAGTATTGCAAAACTTGAATGCAAAGGGAGGTTGAGCTCACATGTTGAGTGCTAATAAATCACCATGCTTGTCTCCAACTTAAAAACCATCTGCATAGTGAATTATTGGTGCTTGTTGGGACTAATAAAGCATGAGTGCTTGTTGTGATTGAAAAACCACCTGTGCTTGTCCCTGGATGATAAGCCACTTGCAAGTGATTCTTCTCCCTTAGCTTAACTGAATTGCCTAGAAAATTCTAACCCTCAGACTTTGGACCTGGCAAGAGGGTGGAAAGTTATGGGACTAAACAAGTAACTGCCTATGGTTGGGAGGCTAGTGTCAAGCCTTCTCCAATCATTAGCGAAAGTTTTGTATAATAGACAAGTACTCAAACCTAGTTTCTACTTCTGAATATTGAACGATCAAACGATTAATTCCTGTGTGGGAAAACATGAGTGAATGCTTTGAAAGAAACCCAGTCACAACTTCTAGAATTCCACATATTGATACAAATTCCTAAATTTTAAAAATGTTTTTTGCATGGATTGTTATTGTATGTGGTTTGTTTGCATGAATTGCATAAACAAGAATGTATGCATATGTGAGCTAGGTATATACAAATTGGAGTGGTATTTTTCTCTAATCTTGTTGGGTGGTAACTTTCACTATTCATTTGATAATATCTCATTAATAAGCATGGACATCCTTTTTGCAATTTTGGGAAATTTTGTTATTGATATAACCAAATTGTCTTTTCTCCATAACTCTTATAAACATATATTTCACAATTTTAGGAAATAGAATCTCAATTCGTCCTAAGTTGATTTCCCTTCCTTTAAACGAAGCTGTTGGAAAATTCATGAAGTAATGGATTAACATCATAACAATGGTGTTTGTAGGATTTCATATACATACATATGAATTGTTTGAAAAATGAATCAACTACACCAATCACGCCTGGAAAATGATTTATTTGTTGTATTATAGAACCGTTGAAGTGGCCAACGTGTGTGTGTGTGTGTGTATAAATCAGTTGAGCTATACGATAATTGTAGGTTTTAACCCCATACAGAAATTACCTCCATACGAATTCTAAAACACAAAAATAAACAATAGTGGGAGCATAACACATAAAACAAATATACACTGAGATTTTCCTGTGGATCCCAAAACCGGGACTACCAGATTGATTTTTCATTATGTTCCTTTCAATGTTGCAAATACATATATATATACATGCCGAAGCATCCAATACCATGGACTGAAAACCATCGCACCCAAAACTATGTGCGAAAACCATACACAAAATGATGGGTCCAAAAAAAAATTCCTCGGGGCGCTACCCTAGACCCCATAAACGGGGGCTGATCGCCCCCCTCAAACTCCTGTGACCTCCCCATTGCACATCGATGCAACGAAAGGGGGGATCCACCCCCCCCTAACCCTTCAATTTAATTATTAGGGCTAGTCATGGAAAGAATATAGCACAACCCAACATTCTCCCACTTGTTGTTTTCTTTCCACAAGAGAGCTTAGTTATTTATCCATCCCTCCAACGCCCATTATTTCTCTACACCAAGGGAACTTTTTAGAGCTCATAGATTTTTTCAATGCATCTGCAGTTGATCCGAATTGGATCCATAAAGAATGATTAAACAAATCCATGGCTGTACCAGGTCAGGACAAACTTCTAAAAATTCCAAAACAGCGATCAAAAACACCCTGAACCAATGGCAATGGCAACTAGCGTGGAACGATGAGGACCTCGGTCAAAGCGCGTTGATCGAGGCCCATGGAGACTATTTAGGAGGCCGAATTAGCCCTTGGGAGCCCCGGATCGGGAAACAGAGGTGGATTTTGATGCACGATTAGCGCTAATTGCACGTCATTGGGCGAAAAGGGCCAAAATGGAGAAGCCCCAAACACTCGGACACATGGGGAGCTGGAGAACCGCGGCGAAAAGCAAAAAAAGTGCTAAAGGACAAGGCGGGACCTGTGCTCTGAAAAACCAGTGATATTGATCAGGGTGCCTTCAAACGGTAAGCAGTTTCGGAGAAATTAGAGCGATCCCACTCAACGATCGACGCGTGGAAAGCGGAGGAGAGAGAAAACCATTGTTGATCGCACACTAAAAGTCGAGCAAGTCAACCACACGAAACGTGCATATGGTGTCGGATCTGGAGGCCCTAGATCAGACGGCTGAGATTGCGCCCGATGGGGGAAGCATAATCGATGAAGGAATGAGCCGTGATTTAGAAGGATTTGAAGTTCATTTTGACTACCACGATGGAGGAAGACTTCATCCACAATGTAACCGAAGAACCGAACCAATGAAATAGGTTGGCGTGTTACAGGAGGACATGTGGCCACTCCTTGAGAGCTGATGATGATGCCGAGCCAGGGAACTCCAAGCGCAGCTGCAAAAGGCGATTCAATGGAGGCGGAAGAGGAACTGAACGGACATGAAAATGAATGGCTTAAAGCCATGAACAAAGAACAGAACGGGCACTGAGACAATCAGTCAGAGAGAGATACAAAGGAACCAGAATCCCGAGAGGAGGACATAACACAGGGGAAAAGACAGTGAAGAAAAAGCAAAAGAGGGCAGAGGGCTAAGCTGACCAAAGGCAGCATCGAGCACCAGAGAGATTGAGGGATTCAAGCCATCCCAGAGAGGATCTATCCGGACTGAGCACCACATTGGGCTCTTTCCGTTGTAAACCAGAAGGTCACAGAGCTAGTAGGCAAACAAGTCTGTGAACTCCAGTGGCTTAGGGAATCCAAGAACCACCCTGCCAAGCAAATATGTTTCATGTGACTCATATTGAGCTCCTAAATTGTAATTCTCGGCTTGAAACACAATAAAATAAGGCCACCACTGAAGCTATACCAGAGATGTAGCCTTGGAGAATAGGGTGAAATCCTTATTAATTTCTTGTGTTCTTTATTTGCTTACTGTATTTCTCTGCTGTCTTTCCATTCAATTGTCTGTGTATTGGCAATCTGATCGATCCGTTGCTTAAATAACATATACACACACCATCATGAGTCTGTAATACCTTCATTTAAAATATTTAACTGAGCTCACTCACAGGGTGATTATCAGATCAAGTGGTATTAGAGCTCTAGGTTGTAAGGTTAGACAAGCTTGTGTTGGTTTAGCTGTTGAATTCTCACTAGATCAAAGCTCAAATTAGGAGAAGGAGAGTTGGTCGAAACTAATCCTGAAATTGGG
>APFE031061905.1:195243-216358 GCA_000404065.3 Pinus taeda | reverse complement strand
TTTTTGGATTTATTATTGTTTTTATGAGAGAGGCTAACATTCCCCCCTTCAATGATAAATCCAAAATAAGAATGAGGAACCATCTTCCAAGTTCTCATGTTGATCCTCAAAAGCATTGCCTGAAAAAACCGCCAAATCTGGATGCTGAAGAAACTGCAATATGAAGAGACTGAGTCAGTTGCATGACTGATTCATCTCAGAAGGACGCTTGACAACTCCATCATGTGCCAAGCCGCAAAAGGATCTAACTGTCCTTTGCTTGAAAACAACATCCGGTGTCCACTGACACAATTTGTCGATCGCCCAATGGCGAATTTGCTGATGCTCACTGCTGATGACAAATGCCCACCGGCTGATGAAGATGCCCACTGGCTGCTTCACTGATGTTGTCGAGACTTTTAGTCTAACAACCACTTGTCAATTTCATTGACATTTTCCCCCCTTTGTCAGCTGAAAGGAGAGACAATCTTCTTGAAAATATATTTGAACTCCCCCCCTTCAGGTGTAGGAGAGTTTCACTGTTGTACTCCCTTGCATGAGAGAACCATCATCTGTTCACTGCTGGCTGCACTATGTGTGATTGTAGTCAGTTGTAGAACTGAGACAATCTTTTGACTGTGGATGACTATTCCCAAGGATCGATCCATTCATAATGTATCTTCAATACGGCTGATTTTTGTTGGTTGCGACATTTTTCTGAGGAATGATTGGGCTTGCCACAAGGGCAACAAGGATGGAGATCAAAACACTGATCTTCCATATGACCAGTTCTTTGACAATGAGAACATTTTGGTTGGACATCAACTTCAGGTTGCGTGCAATTTTGTTTGTCTATAACTTTCTCCGAACCTACTGAGGTGAGTGGTTCAAGAAAGCCTGCACTCACAAACTTAATTGGCTTGGAATAATTTGGGATATGTAAGTTGGTGTCATCAGTGACATATCCTAAGCCTCGTCGATTCTTGTTATTTTGAATTTCTTCCCAGGGCTTGATAATTGGTTTGGAAGAAATTTGAATTTGAACATGAACAACTTCGACACTTGAAGTTGTTTGGATGAGTGATTTGGAATCAATAGCTTTATCTTCATCTATATGTTTGAATGACTTGGAAGAAGCACTCTTTTGTTGCAGCTCATCTCTTTGTAGTTGCGACTCTAGTTGAAGAAATTCAATGGTTTCATGTGTTTGATGTAGATGCCGTGAAAGATCAGCAAGAGTTTCTTTGCTGATGTGCACCATGTATTCATCATTGGAGATGATCAAACTATGAAGAATATTTAACAACTGAATATGTTGTGCCATCTGAACTTGCTCACTTAAAAACAGGCTCTCTTGTAGGAGATGTCGTACTCTGAACTATTTCTCTTGAAGGACAGGCTCGCTTGAATGTGACTTGAATGGCACGCTCGCTTGATTTGTTGTTGATTGCACTTGCTAGAGTTGTAATTTTTTTTGCTTAAACTCTGGAATTCACGCTCGCTTGATGATGATTGCGTTTGTTTAAGTGCTCACTTGACTTACTTGATGAATTCATATTCACTTGAATGAATAGCCACGCTCTCTTGATGTCGATGTCAACTTACTTGATTGATTTTACTTGTTTGATGATTACTGCAATAAACTTCACTCTGGCTCGCTTGATGTGTTGATTTTTGCACTGAGTTAATGCAAGTTAGTTGAATGAATAATCACGCTCGCTTGCAGGAGATGTAAATTGGTTGCTTGTTTTCTTTAGAGTTAAAATTCATGCATTCACTTGATTTTTCTTTAAAGGAAGGGTGTCGAACACTGTCGAAAATGCACCCAAAAAATCTTACAATGATTTCAATGACTCACATAAAAAAAAGAATTCACTTGTCTTAATTTGACTAAGTGGAAGAGAATTGAAGCACTTGACTTCTGATCAAGTCAAAATGTGGGTGTTGGTTTCAACCGAGAATGCACCCTTACAATTCAATGTAATTTGTGTTTGATTACCAAGTTCTTAAATTTGTTTACAAGAATGTTGATTGTAGACTTTTCTTTGAAATACTGGAGTTTGCAGATTCATGAACTTGATTGTATTGAGTGAATTTGTTTGTTGAGGTAGAATGCCGATGTTGAAAACTTTGATTATTTGTTGTAGTGACGCAAATGCATGTGTTGAGCTTAATTATCCTTCCTTGATGCTATTCTGTTACAAGTGTTGTGCTTTCTTGCATTGAACTTCAAGTGTGTTAAATGAGATCATTTATGTTTCAAAACTAGACACAAATCATAAGCAACAAGCCATAAAAACACTCGCCATCACAAATACACATGGTGTACCTAAGATCCCCTTATTCAATTTCGGGCGGATCTTGGACACAATCACCACAAATAATATGTCTTTATTGAGTATTGAGATCATCAACCTTTCATCTTTTACAACACTGCCATGAAAGTGTTCTCAAACAATGAGAATTTGACACTCACAAATTTGGAAGAAAATGCGTTCAAAAAACTGACTCAACCTCCTATATCAATGAGCTCCCCTTTGAAAAGTCTATCACTTCAAAGATTTCAAAAATTAAAGAAACCTTATACAATAATCCTCTTTCCTATTCACTCCTTATATCTCCCAAAATTATCCACCACTTATCACTCCAAAAAGGTTTTACAAATTTAAAGTCACACCTTATCACTCCGTTACACGAAAACATCCCTTAAAATAATTTCATGAATACCCTTTTAAAGAAGTGAATTAAAAAGTGAACGAATTTCATGAAGTTCCTTTCTAAATGAAGTGAATTAAAAAGGGAACTTTATGGATTCACTTTAAAAATGAAAGATCTCCTTTAACAAAGTGAAAACACATTTTTTTTAAAAATTTCATGTGGAGAAGTTATGTAGAACAACATAAAAAAATTCAACGCACATCATTTTGGTCAGTTTGCGTGGAGAAAAAAAATTACCAATTCGAAATTGTAAGTGAAGACTGCCCTTTAACTTGGCTCAACGCACTAAAAAACTCCGAGCTGGATCAATGCACAAACAAATGCTCAGGACACTACAGTAGCCACACCAAGAGCAGAACTCGGCTTCATGCTTCAGCAATGCATCCTTCAGAATAGATTGCTTCAACAATATAACATCAGAGATAAAATTTCAGCAGTGCAAAAGTTCAGCTTCAGGAATGACAGTCCAGGCTCCTGTAGCTGAATAAGGACTTGGCCCCTCCAATATAAATAAGTTATAATTCAACCAGACACCTGAGAAATCACCTCTCTGATCAGATAACAAAACTCTGATCCAACAATTAGTTTAGAGGTCAATTCGATCTCCTGAATATAATGCACAGATCGGATTGCAAAGATGAGTCTTGGGCATCCCAACACAGGTCTGTTTCAGCCTCTAAAAGTCAAAAGCTCTCGGCCCTCACACTGATGATACTTGGTCTCCTCCTGAATTTCTCTTGCAAAAGCAGCTCTTTGACGCTGCTCTCTGACCTCGGAAATTGAATATCAGTTCCCACGCTCAGGTACAGAGCTCGCGCAGACCAAGAGGCGAACAAGAGGAGGAGGAGCAGCACAGAAAGTCCATCGTATCACAGATCCGAACTGAAAGTCGCGCAGGAGGAAATTTGAGCTATGGAAAAATTCGAAGTTCTAAATAGAGAGGCAGAGAGTTCCTTGTCGAAGTAGGATGATGGACACGAATGGGAGGTGTACAAAGAGAATGTTAAGCCTCTTAAGGAATGCCGAAAGGTCAAACTGCTCAACCAGGCCCTCAAGGCTCAGCAACGCATCTCCTTCAAGAATTCTTTCCGCGACGAGCGTAAGAAGCTAATCCAGGCTATTGACGAATACTGTGGCCACGATCCTCTGAAGCCATGGATCGAGTGTATCAAATGGGTTCGAGAATCTTTTCCTTCAGGTGGAGATCAGTCAGGATTGCAGTCGTGGTTAGTGAAGCGG
Source organism: Pinus taeda (assembly GCA_000404065.3). Lineage (NCBI taxonomy): Eukaryota > Viridiplantae > Streptophyta > Pinopsida > Pinales > Pinaceae > Pinus > Pinus taeda. The sequence continues at coordinate 212,422 of APFE031061905.1, read as the reverse complement.
TTATTTGAAATTGTGATCTGTGTAGATCCTCTCACAGTATCAATGGAAGAACCGATGACACCGCCATTGTGGACAACAATACAAGCATAAACAAAAATATCATGGCCGCTTCAATCAAGCCATCAATTCCTCGCCAGGTTCTCCTTCGTTGCACGCAGAATTTTTAACACTCAAGCTTTGTCAGAGGGTCCCAACAATCATGAGCTCTAATACCACATATTGAAAAAGAAATTAACTCAGAAATATATACAAAGCACACATAATAACCAGATATACAATATTGGCGGAAAAAGGCTGAAGCCTCATGCTTTTCTCTCATTACACATTTAAAATAATTGAATATAGCGTTACAAATAAATAGATGAGAGATAGTGTTCTCAAGATAGTGCATTCTATCTTGGAGGAGATGGTGAGCGGATGGCGACCGGGCGGAACCCTAAGGGTGCGGGAATGCAGGACCTGAGCAACGTAGGCGGAAATCGCGGAGCAGCAGACGGTGGGCAACAAGGTTGCTAGTCTACCTAAGGTAAGCTTAGGGTTAAACAATTTTTCTGATAGGTTTGCAACAAAGAAATTAGGGTATCATTAAAGACAACAAACTTGAGGAGGAAATGGAAAACCAGCAGGGGAGGGGAGAGATCCCCTCCTTCAAAAATGTTGTTGTGGGGGAAACCAGTACTACCAGAATGCAGCGGAATCTGAAGGAAAACAGTGCTCCAGTGATGGGTAACCTATGGAAAAAGAGAATGGGCGGGAAATGTCTTCCGAGAGCCCAAAAACATCCCAGATATGTCATTCCCTACAACAAACAGGAGGAATACACTTGCTACATGAAGGACCATGCGCTGATTTGTAAGTTCATAGGGTACTGGCCAACTGAGAAAGAATTGAACAGGTGGATTCTTCAAATATGGAGACCAAAAGGACATATAGATCTGAAATTGGGGGCGAAAGGGTTTTTTATAGCCATCTTTGCAAATCTAGAGGACAAAGAAAGGGTTTTCGAGGAGGGGCCATATTTTATGAATAATGAGGGTTTGTTCATGAAACACTGGGAGGAAAGATACAACCCAGAAAATGAAAGAATGCTGGCTACCCCAATTTGGGTTCGATTATTTGGTCTGCCAAAGGAATTTTGGGACCCCGAAATCTTAGAGGGGATTGGAAATACAATTGGGGCCTTTGTTAAAATAGTAGAGGCAACAAAACGTGGCAAGTTTAATTCATATGCTAGGCTCTGTGTATATATGAATATATCTGAGCCTCTTCCAGAATCTATTGAACTGGAATACCATGATGATATCTGGAAACAGCCAATAGAATATGAACACATTCTGTTTAGATGCCGTAAGTGCCACGAATACGGCCATCTTTATAGACAATGTCCGCTGAATAAGGAGGATGAGTTCGATAGAAGCCAAGAAACACATCAAAAAGGAGCCAGAGATATGGGAGAGGCAGATAGGTATTTTCTACAAGTTTCAAGAAGAAAGAAACAGGGAAAAGAGGATCCCAAGACTCAGACGCATGAAAATCCCCTTAATAAAGTAAGTCAAAACAAGTTTCATGTCCTTCAAAATGAAAACGAGGACTATGAAGTGAATCTGGGGGATGATGAAGAGCTGGGCAATACGCCTATAGAAGGAGTCACGGAAACAAAGGAAAAAGAGCAGAGTATGGGGAAAGCAGTGGAAGAAAGGGTAGTGGGAGAGTCTGAAGTAGTGACAGAGCCTTCCCAAATGGATGTGGAGAACCAAAAGGAAAAAGAGGTGGAGGAGGAAAAAATCATGAAACAGCTAATTCAGGAATGGAAAAACTTGGATAATAGATTCATACCAGAGAAACAGAAACAATTGTTCAAAGAAGCATTTCAAAAGTACAAGGAAAAAAATGGGGAGAGCAAGGATAAACAGCTAATCATAGCAAGTGAACAGGAGAATGATCAGATGGGAATGGACGTTTCTGGCAAAACTAGTAGGAAAAGAGGACGGAAGACACTGAGTGAAGCCATTCAGACTGTGGGAGAAACGCTAATTAATTCAGGTAAAGTGATACCTCTGTCAGAGGTATTTTTTCCCTCCTACTAAAAGTTTTAAATGATTGTCATCAACTGGAATATTAGAGGCTTAAATAGCGAAGGAAAATAGAGATATATAAAAGAGAAATTGAAAAAAGAAAAACCGAGTATTATGATTCTTCAGGAAACAAAAATTTCACTACAGCAGTTGGAAGAAATTATCAATAAAAATAAGCTTCAATACGAAGTTATGGGGCAAGATGCTATTGGATCTGCGGGAGGACTTGCTATTTTATGGAACCCAAATGACATAATCCTAGAAGGTTGGACTAGCATGACCAGTATCCTTACAGGCATTGGTAGAATAGTAGGAACGAATGAAAAAGTAGTCATTTCAGGGGTTTATGGCCCACCCACTCCAGGGGAGAAAGAAAACTTCATGCAAAAAATGAAGGCAATTCGTAGAATCTATCCAGAGCCTGCATGGATTATAGGGGGTGATTTTAACTTAATACGGTCCCTCGAGGAGAAGAAGGGGGGGATAAGAAAAGCTGATCAATACATGAGTATGTTCAATGACATGATTGATGAATTAAGATTAGTTGATATTCATACAATCAATGGAATCTGTACTTGGAACAATAGGAGGGGGGGCAAGAACCAGATATCCTCGAGACTTGATCGTTTCTTAGTTTCTGAACCTGTTATGAACAAGGATGTTTTCATTGAGGCAAATATCATGCCTTGCCTTGGTTCCGATCATTGGCCTATTAGACTGGAGGTAGATATTAAAAAGAATTGTGGAAGGAGACCCTTCAGATTTGAATCCTTTTGGTTAAGAGATCCGGAATTTATTAAGAAGATGGAATAATGGTGGAAACAAAGTTCAGCACAGGGTAAAGGAAAGATGCATACATTCCAACTAAAACTTAAAGAATTGAAAGGGAAAATCAAGAAATGGAACAAGGAGGAGTTTGGTAATATCTTGGAGGAAAAACAAAAACTGGAAGGGGAAATGGAATCGCTACAACAAAAGATAATCATAGAAGGTAGGACAAAGGAAAGAGTTAGAGAGGAGGGGATAATTCTTGGAAAACTTGAGGAAAGACGGAAACAAGAAGAAGTGTTGTGGAGGCAAAAATCAAGAATAAAATGGTTAAGGGAAGGGGAAAGAAACACTAAATTTTTCCATCAGGCAATGATCCAACACAGACAAAGAAACAGGATATTGTCCATCAAAGATCAGAATGGAGTGAGAGTATTGGAGCAAGAAGGGATTGAACAGGTGCTGGTGGACCATCACAAAGATATTCTAGCTGAACCATCAGTAGACAGAGCGGAAGCTATAAAGAAAATATGCTCAGCTATCCCCCGATTAGTTACAGAAGACCAAAATAATGCTTTGATGAGAGCGGCTAATTTAGAGGAGGTAGAAGAAATTGTTAAATCCATGAAAAAAGGTACTGCTCCAGGCCCAGATGGCTTCACGATTGAATTCTTTCAAGCGTGCTGGCATTTTCTGGGAAGAGAAATCCTAGAGCTGATAGAAGAATCCCGGATGAACCAAAAGGTATGGCCCACTATTAATTCCACTTTCTATTCTTTGATTCCTAAGAACGATAACTTAGAAGATGCTAATGGGTTTCGCCCTATAGCATTATGTAATGTCATATATAAGATAATAACATCCTTGATTTCTAAAAGACTGAAACCTTTGTTGGATAAGCTAATATCTTCTGAACAAACGGGTTTTGTAGAAGGTAGGCAAATCCTTGATGGTCTAGTAGTATCCCAAGAGGTCATCCATTCTCTAAAAATGAAAAACCAAAAGGGTATGATGATTAAATTAGACCTGTCGAAAGCCTATGATAGACTGAACTGGAAATATTTGGGAGAGGTTCTGGAAAGTTTTGGCTTTTGTAGGAGATGGGTGAAGTGGATTCATAGTCTAATTTCAACCCCGATCTTCTCTATACTCGTTAATGGAACTCCCTCAAAAAACTTTAAAGAATCTAGAGGAATTAGGTAGGGAGACCCATTATCTCCGTTTCTCTTCATATTGGCAGCAGAAGGCCTTGGTAGATACATTAAAAAGGAACGGGCAGCGAACAAAATCAAGGGCTTGAAGCTATGGGGTAATGAGTTACCTCTAACTCATCAGCAATTTGTTGATGATATTATGCTTTTCGGGGAACCAACTATGAAAGAAGTGAGACATCTGAAGAAGATTTTGGACTTATTTACAGAAGCCTCGGGACTGGAGATCAATAAATACAAATCTTGTGTATTTATTTTCAACACATTGGAACAGATTAAAACTCATCTCATAAGACTGCTAGGCTTCAGAAGAGGAGAATTTCCAATGAAATACTTGGGGAATATGCTGGAATTTACTTCCAAAAGATTGAAAAACTGGCAAGGAATCTTGGACAAACTGAGTAATAGGGTTGCGAATTGGGCTTTTAGAACCCTGAATATGGCAGGGAGGATTGTGCTGGTGAAATCCGTCCTTCAAGCTATTCCCATATATCCCCTGTCGATAATGGCAGTGCCTTTAGGTATCTGTTCAAAAATAAGAGAAATCATGAGAAAGTTTATTTGGGGAGGATCGAATCAGCAGAAAAAATGGGCCCTTGTTTCTTGGAACCACCTAACAGAAAGGAAGCAAAAAGGAGGTTTGGGATTACGTGACCCGGAAAGACTTAACAAGGTGTTAGGAGCAAAGCTTTGGTGGTGTTGGCTAAGGGGGGGTAACGACCTGTGGAAACTCATTTGGAGACGCAAATACAACATGCCAAACTCATTAGTCGACATTTTAAGGCAGAGGGAAACCCCCAAGGGTTCCACAATCTGGGACCTAGCCCGTCAGAATAGAGATATTGTTGAAAACCATATTTTCTGGGAAATCCGAGGTCGAGGGGAAGCCAATTTCTCAGAGGAAAAATGGTAGTAGAAGGAAAAAATGAGTAAAATTCAATCGATCCAACAGTTATAGGAAAAAATAGGGGGAAATCGAAACCATGTCAAAGATTATTGGAAAGAGAATGAACTGGATGGAATATGGAGAAAATGAACAAATCCAAGTGAATGGGAATGCGATATAAACCAAGAGCAACAAGAAGCATACATGAAGGAGGTGGAGTCCAGGAAAATTAAAGCCCGCGAAGGTAGAGACATTCTTAGCTGAGGGTATTCCATGAAAGGTTCCTTCACTGTTAAAGAGGCCTACTATCTATCTGAGACACAGGCTATTGATGTGGAGAATCTAGATTGGAACACTATATGGGGAAGTAAATGGTGGCCAAAAGTTTCCTTATTCTTATGGCTTGTAGCCAAGAACAAGATTTTAATCTAGGACAGAATTAAAAAAAAAGGGTTCAGCGGACCTTCAAGATGCTGTCTATGTAAAAATGTAGAAGAGAACAGATCCCATCTCCTGATTAACTGCTCATTCACCAAGAAAATATGGAGGGATACAAGAAAGACATTTGGAAAACTGGAGACGGGCCTTAGAGATATCAATGCAATCATTTTCCACTGGAATCAGGAGAAATTTCAATGCAAAGTTGTTAGCAGAGCTTTGGATCTTATGGCAGGTTTTGTTTTTTGGATGGTCTGGAAAGAAAGGAATCATCAGATCTTTCAGGACAAAGCCAAAGATCCGGAAACTATATGGAAACGGGCGGTCAGCTCAGTGAGGGAAACAATATTGACGGAGAAATGGGATGAGGAGGATTGGAAAGCGAACCTCACAGAGGAGAGGATTCTGAACAGCCTGAACTTAAAATATGGGATGGTTTTTCAGAAACATAATAGCAGACATAACCATCGAATCCAAAATCCTGACATCTTTATCTATCCTAGAGATAACTTTATTAAAATAAACTTCGATGGAGCATCGAAGGGAAATCCGGGCAATGCTGGTTTTGGAGGTATTTTTCGCGACAGTCAGAAACATGTAAGGTGGATTTATGCGGAATGGGGCGGGGAAATGATGAATAATGAGGCAAAACTTTGGGCAATCCACCAGGGGCTGAGGATTGCAATCAGAAATGGTTATACAAGCCTGGAAATAGTTGGTGACTCTCAGATGGCGATTGATATTTTGAAGAAACTTAGCAATGGTAGAGATTGGGAACGAATAACAAGTAATTGGAGGACAACCGAAATTGTTCAGGAGATTGCAGGGTTGTTAAGAAGGATCGATTACAAAGTATTTTTCCATGTTAGGAGAAATGGGAATCGCGCGGCCGACTTCCTAGCGAATTGGGGCTGTAAAGGACAAGACAACAAGGTAGACAACCAATGGAAATCGATTGGCGCCAACAGGGATTGGTTTGATTTGGCAATGATTATTAATGAGGACCATGCGCAGGCAACACGCGAGAACGTCAGAAGAAATGAGTTGGATAGGTGAAGGGGATGGAAGATCCCGATTCATGAATGCAGGCCAGTTGGGACAGAAGAGTGATTTTATGGGAATGCACCGAATGGTTCACCGAAGGCGTGCGAGGAAGCAAGATCAGGATCATTACCACTGTGAGAGAATTAATGCATGCGATCGGAGAGGAGGATGGAGCAGCCTGTTAGATATGCTGACGGTAATCTTGAATCCAGGAATGATGGCCAGGAGAGGCAACATCCCGGTTAAGAATCGACGATAGTATAATTCCGTTTCAGGCGCATACTTTGATGGGAGGAATGTTATAAAATCCCAGACAGGCAAGAAAAAGCCGCAGTTCTACTTTTCCCTAAATCAGAGCGTAGAGAGCGGGATAGGAACGATCCAGCGAGGTAGAATTATCCCCCACAGGCACCAGAGCATATCTTGTGGCACTATTCGAGCTACCATGGAGACTAGGATGAAATCTAGGGCAATGGAGGAGCCGAAGAACACAACGGACAAGAATAGGGATAGGAAAGGCAAGACTATTGCAATTGAGGAGCTCCCAACTGAAATTTTTGAGATTGAAGATGACTCAGCGGACGGCGACCCCTGGTGCGAATCTCTTAGGAAGTATATAGCTCAAAGCAACGTTACTGGTGCTAGGAACCAACAGGCGAAAGGGGAGCAGCCTGCCTCTCCGGAGGAACGAGTTAGGAGATACGGCAGGAAGAGAAATGTCAAGGCTTCGGGGAATAGAGCAGCCACAGGAGGTATGCGGGGTCGGAGACAAAGGAAGAATGCAGGCAACAGAGGGGAGAACTCCAAGCAGGAAACGACTCCCGGGAAAAATGCAAGAAGCTCGACAGAACAGAGAATTCGCCAAGCTGAGAGAGCTTACCTGCAGAACACAAACCCAGAGGTCAGGAGAATTATACAACACCTGGAGGAGGAGTCTTTACAAGGCCAATCTGACGAAGAAATGGAGGATTGGGAATTCTTATTGTAGGATCTAGGTAACACTAGGGGCATAATGTCTATGTTCAAGCAATCGCTCCACATGTATTGGGCGATGCAAAGGTTATTGCCAAAAGCTCTTGAGCAAGTTGCTATGGAAATGGCGGAAATAGCGCAGGGAGGTCCAGAGATGCGTAGGGAACTGAGGTTCATTCACATTGCTCTAGAAAGACAAGAGGAGAAATTGGAGGAACTACATCAGCTTTTGAAGGGAGATCACCAGGGCGCAGTCGGTGGAGCAAACCAGCAACCTGCAACTGAAGATGGCTGAGTTCAGATATGTATAGGAAAATACATAATTTTGTTAATTATAGTTTCATGCATGCTTTAGATAAAGAGAATATTCCTATGCAGATTAGTAGGATTAGAAGTAATCAGGACTGTTTAGTCTATCTTGCTAAGATTTTCAGACTCTGGGCCCTTTATTTTTGGTCGGCTCTTAAAAACTTTAGATGGTTTAACTACTCGGTTTCCCCATGCGGGCGAGTTATTTTGATCTGGATCTATGTACTGTTCTATTTTCTATAAAGTAATAGAAAGAGTCCCACCTCAGCTTACAAAAAAAAAGATAGTGCATTCTATCTTAGACACTTTTGGTTGAGAGAATTTCTCCTTTGGTTGAGATAATTTCTCACTAGACACACACCAATATAGGAGTTATCTAAACTAACTCCTATCTTAGATGAACAACCCAAGAGTTAGGCACAAATTCCTAACTTGGAATATTTAATTAATTAATTTATTTTTGGATTTATTATTGTTTTATGAGAGAGTCTAACAATTAATAACTATTGTGTGATTTAGTTATCATATTGCTTACTCATGGTTCCTTTCCACAAGGTAGATTGAGCTAAATGGTAAAGGACCAGCAGAGTTCAAGTAGTGTGACTAGTTTCTTTTATGCAATTTAATTTCTTGTCATTTAGATATCATATTGCTTGACTTGTTCATGATTACTTCCCACAAGGTAGACTGAGCTGAAGGGTAAAGGATTTGAAGAGTTCAAGTAGTGTGATTAGTTTCTTTTATGCAATTTACTTTCTTGCCATTTAGATATCATATTGCTTGACTTGTTCATGATTACTTCCCACAAAGTAGATTGAGCTGAAGTGTAAAGAATCTGAAGAATTTAAGTAGTGTGAATTAGTTGTTTTGCTTTAAGTTTGAGTTGTTTTTAGTTTTTACTTTCTTTTCATTTTGTCAGCAAGGATACTGGGCCATTGTCATTAGTTCACTATTTGATGCATTTATTTCCTCTCAAGAATTGATTTCATTTTAGTTATTTTAAAGCTTTCTTTTGAGCACTTTCAAGTTTGAGAAAATCACTATAAAAACCATCACTGTCTACACTCCATACTTCACTTTCATCCTTGCCATCACACATTAGGGAAAAATAAATCCAAAAACAAACTAAAAAGCTCAAAAACGACAAAAGACTAAAGAAATGGTTATCTAGTACATATAGTACACTTCACTTCATCAGTTTACGAACCCCGGGTTGATATTTTAAATAGCAATTTAGATCACACTAAATTGACCAAACAGTAGTGCCTAATTATGGTAAGGATACCTTATTTTTTGTTCATGAACTCTCTGAATTTGGTATAAATTGTGTACTGTATTTGAAACTTCAATTTGCCATTAAATTAATGGGACATGAATTCCCACAAAGGAGTTCAGAAATGTGCAATTAAGTTGAGCTTTCATCTTGTCATTCAATTGATGGACACTGAATATTAAATATAAGATAAATATATAGGAGTAGCATGTGAGTGTCAGTTTTATAAAGAAGATTCTTTTTATTATTAATAAAAATATAGATAGTTAGTTTCATTTTAAATGGTTATAAATATGAGTTATAAATACAAGACTTAAAAGGTTGTAAATATTTAAAGTGTTGTAAATATGAGTTATTAATTGTTTTTACTCAAAACCTGATAAATAGCAATTTAGCATTTTCTTTTTAATTGAGTGACTCAAATTCATGTTTCTTTAGGTTGAAGGTAAAGCCACTAAAGTGGAAAAAATTGTGATGCCAATAATTAGAGGGATTGTTATCATGGGGTGATAAGAAATTTAATATTCCAAGAAGAGGAGGTAGTAGTAGATTCTAAATAAATTAGCAATGCAGCAACATAAATGTTTGCAATAAATTTAGAGAGATCCACCTTGTTGAATAATGCACATACTACATGGATAATGGATTACACTTTATGCCTTACATCGTTTTCTTTGCAACATCTGGTGCAAATGCTAGTATACTATGTTACTGTACAAATATTCAGAGGAATATAAGTCTATTTTTGTTGAGCAACTTATTTTTGTTGATATTATAAAAAACAAAGCCCAGCCAAGATTTCCCTCAATTCTTCTCATCTCAACTGAGAAATCTATTTGAGTTGTTCATATCAGTGCCATTGATATTTCTGGTTCTATCACTGTCACATTCTTTATTATGAGCACAAATTTGTTTAATAGGCATCTCATAAAAATAAATACTATACAAAATGGCATCACAGTAATAGTTGCTTATATTTATATATTCAAATCCAAGACATACAAATGGTTGCAGATTGTCACAATGTATTTTAATCCATGATTGTGTTTTTTTATCACAATATTAGTTGCATATAGTTATATATTTAAATTTAAGACATACAAATGGTTGTTGGTTGCAGCTTGTTACGGTATAATTTAATTTATGATTGTTGTTTTTTTTTTAAATAGTTTAGTATTTTTCTACAGGTTCAGTATAAACATTGAGATTTTTTAGAATAGTAATTTGAGTATGGTAATATGTATAAAATTTAATAGAGATTTAGTAATTTGAGATTTTTTTTTTGATAAACTTTGTAGGACTCTTATTTTTATTTTACATGTCCATAATTTACCGAGCAACGGGGAAGGCTAGTACAAGATTCGAACCCAAGATCTCGGTTCGGTGAGACTTCATTCCACAGACATCGCCACTTGAGCTACCCGAGACGGACAATAATTTGAGATTTTTAATTTGTATAATAAGAATGATTTAAAGATTTTTGGATGGGTTTGAATTATTTATGTATTTGGAAACTTATTTTAAACAACAAGAAATTAAAATCTCATCTAAAACTGTATCATTTGATTTCTACCAAAAAAAACCTAAAATATCTATTAGTAACATTAAGCCAATTAAAACATATGTTTTTAAACATCAAACTACACATATTATTTAAGGTAAACACTGATTTTATGATTATTTTATACTTTCAAAAATTTGTTTTGAGACTTTTTTCCACTTCTAAATAAATACCTAGTTATCTTTATGTTTTTGAAAGAGTGGCAATGGGAATTGTTTTCACTGTCTTTATGTACTTAAATTAAATATAGTTTTGAGTTTGAATTGGAAGAGAACTTAATTTGAATTTTGTTGTCTAATTTCATAATAGACATGGTGGTTCATTCATTTGATCATTGACATTAGAAGTGTTAGACTGAGCCATGTTTTAACCATTACATTAGAAGTACTACATGGAGCCATGTTAATCATTATTGCTTATCATCTAGTTAATGATAACCATAGTGTTGTGGGAACAAAAATCATAGTATTATCATGTTAGTTGACTTTATATGGATGGTAGTATTACTATGCTTGTGGTGAATTTATTGAGAGTTATTTAGTTGATGAACTCAACATTGAGCTATTGGGAATGAACACATAATTGGAACCAAATCAAAGAATAAATGTTAGAAGAAACTAATCTTAGTTAGTAGATAAAATTTCAAAAAATCCAACTAAATTTTGATGAGTTGCACTATTTATTTTCATTGATGATAGAATTTGTCTATTGGTTTGTACATCAAGCATCAATGTTGATTTGGTTGAGAGTCCATATTAATACTATAGTCACAAAACTAAGAACTCGAAGAAAAACTAGACTACAAGTTTCTATATATGCTACGCCATGTCATTCATGCAAAGAGAATAGGAGCCTTGGAATCCATTATCAAGACAAATTTCTACATACTTCCTAAAATAGGCACAAAATTTATTTTTTGTAGAAGATCCAAGTTGGTGAGGTGTGAGGGACATAAGTACCATATTCACAAGTCATACCAATCAAAGTATTTGAATATTTGACCTTGACAAAGCTATTAGTAATCAAGGAGAAAGAAAAGTCAGTGTGGAAGAGAGAGGGATAGGAAGATACAATGGCCATCAATGCAGAGATTAAAGAGGAGAATTGGTACTTGAAGGAGAAGGTGCATATGTTTGAACAAAAGTTAGCATAGCTATAAAAGAAGTGAGACCTATGCAATTTCTTTTATATTACTATAGAATCATTTTGTTGGATAACAATTCTCCCTCACCCCTATTCTAGTGGATTGGGACAAGAGTAGAGACCATCTTATGAAATGTTGGGATGGGGTCCCTTGGGTCAGTTTTGGGATAAAAACCTAAGTTTTGATGTAAAGTTTCATAAAAAGATGTAAAGTCTCCACGAATTGTGGATGCAGAGCGCATAGTTAGTTAGGAGTCAAAACGGGTTTTTGTTTATGTAAAGTTAAGTCGGTTTTGAGGACCATGGGATTGTATAAATAGGTATGTCTTAGAGATTTTAAGGCAGATCTATGTCTTTGTCTATGGGTATGACAAATGGAGTCTTAGAGAGAGTGTAAAGAAGTAAGTCTTAGAGGAGGAAAAGGCTATGAAAATGAGTTTACAGAGCCTTAGAGTAGTGTCTGTAGCTGAGTGCGCAGACCCTTGCAACTGAGTGCACAGGGAAGTTTTTGAGTCTGTAACCTTATACTAAAGATCAATAAAGAAGATTGATGAAGAAATTCATGTGTTTTATTTGTTTACCTTTGTTGTTCATGTCTGCGATATATGTTTTTATGAAAGAATGTCTTTATGAATTAATAATATATCGATGCATGAATCTATTGGATGAATCTCTTTAATTGAATGCAATGCATGTTAAGTATATACGTGAAGGTTATAATACATTATGTTAATTTTATTAAGAAATTAAGAAAATCTATGTGGATTTCGATATGAGGCTAGTCTATGATGCGCGTAAGTAGATAAACTATCAGTTAAAGGTCCGCAGAAGTCAATCGTAGACCTTCGCAGAGGTCTAGGGGCCATTTGAAGGAAATTACAATGCTAAGCCCTAAGGGCTTAGAGATCTGCGCAAAGGCATATCTAGGACATAAAAAGACATCACAATGATCTCTGTATGCAAAAACTTGGTTCAAGCATCCCCCCATATTGTTTCGAGTGAGACTTCAGTCCGTGCTAAGCGGGTTGATGCCGAAAGGACCACTATTGTATTGTTTTGTTTGCCGCAACTAACTCTGAACCTGGGTCGGGACTCACTAAGCCAACATGCAACTAGGAGACAAAATGATTCAATTGGATAATGGGAAAGATGTAAGACTTACTTAGATTATGGATTAGTTATACCAATAATTGGAAATGAAGGAGGATGCATTGGCCAAGATACATGTCATTTCCCAAGAGACCAAGGAAGCAAAGAAACCTTCCATCACTATTATAGAATTTAGCACCATGGCCAAGACACACATGGCAAGTTGAAATTCATAGACTTTTCTTAAGAATACTGGTGCTCATCAGTAGACTGGTTGGTGAGGGTAATAGAAGGGGCAATTTGAGGGGTGTTGCAATGGTAGGCGATACTCTTATGACACTTCTACTAATTGTAGATGATGTCCTCATTTTTATTGATGGTTCTCGTAGGGGTATTGTTGCATTTAAACAGGTGCTTAGTTTATTTTGCAAGGCCACAAGCATGGAGACTAATCATCACAAATCCACTATATCTGCAACAAGGTGTTGCAAGGATGAGATGACTTATGGTCTCTGCCAACTCCCATTCCAAGCAATAAATTTCGATGATGTGCTTAAGTATATGGGTTCTCATCTGAACCTAAATGATTATAGAAAAGTTGATTGGATGTGGTTACTAGTAAAAATTGAAAAAAGAATTAAAGTTTGGATTCACAGGTCATTATCTAATGCATGAAGGTTAGTGCTTATAAAATCTATTTATGAAGCCATCTTTTTTTTTGGATGTTTGTATCATGGATTCTTAAGGGTATTTTGAATATTATCCAGAAAATTTGCTATGGTTACTTATGGTGGTGATCGAAAGAAGGAAGAACTTTTGCATGGGTTAGATGAGATCATATCACTCTGCCCAAAAAATGGGGAGGATGGGGCATTGAAAATTTTCTTGTTTTTTACAATCCCTTGTATCCAAAATTGGATGGTCATTAACTACTATTGACATTCTTTGGATAATGATGGTAACAATGAAATATATTTTCCCACTCTCTGCAGAATACGGATCTCTTTGAAAAGCAAGGGAAGAGAAACTATATTGAAAATTTTGAAAGTTGTTTTAGACTCTTTCAATATCATTGGGTCTGGTCTTGCATGGAGAATTGGTTTGGGTGAGTGTGTGCGCATAGGGATCAACCCGTGGTCTAGGTGTGGTGATATGAATATTCTTCCTCTTGATTTAGTGCCATTTTTGGAAGAGATTGGTAATAAAACTCTTAATCAAGTGGCAGATTCATAAAATTATTCCATTTTGGGTCAATGTTGGTTACCAAATCAAAATTTAAACTTACCAGCACATTGGCATTAGGATTGGAACGAATACACAAATGCCTTATCAAATTTACATGTCAGAATTCAGGGTAGGGAGGATGAATTGCTATGGATTCACTCGAAAATGGGTATTTATACTCTAAAATAAGGTTACTTATATGCTTATGTGTCAAAGGAGTTAGAGGATCTATTATGGTGGTGGAAGCTCATATGGAAATTGAAGAGTCCATCAAAATCTAGATTATTATTGTGGTGATTACTCTCAAATAAAATTCCTATGGGAGATAATCTTAAAAGGAGATCATTTCAGGGTCCTTCATGGTGTGTATTATGTAACAAAGATGAGGAATCAGTTGATCACTGTTGGTACCATTCCATGACCCCTTTTTCCCTCCCAAAACATGTCATTTGCCTACCTCTTTTCATCATTTATCTCTCAGATCCCTTGGAAATTGATTAGTTAATAGTATTATAGTTATTAGATTGCATTAAAATTGATTTAGGAGTTTTATGTTAATGAATTAGGAATTTTTGGAAAAATGGCTACAGGAAGTTCCAACATCCTGTAATTGGTTTATCGTTTGACATGTGGCATGACAGCTAGGCTAGAGCGAAGGGTAGGGATGAAAAGCGGAATGTCCAAGCATGGACGAACACCTATCCCATAGCAGAATCGACCCTCCTACATGCGCGGTCAACGAAGGTCAAACTATGGCATGTTGGCGACAAAGGCAGCAACAACACGCATCCTATGTTGATTTAGTTTGTTTCCTTTTTGAAATTAGTATAGGATAGAAACATTTTCAAAAATCACGATGTGGTAAAAGCGGCAACAACCTGCTCATGAATGTACATTCGTTTTCAAGGGATGTAAAAAACCATATGTAAAAACACAGTTCTGTTCCAGTTGTATTATCATTATCATTGTTTCAAAAACAGAGTTTCGATTTTAATATCAAAGACTTGCATTACAGTCACGATTTCGTTGTGTTGTTTTGGTAATCATTGGATCACAGTCCAGTATACCTCTGGAACGCGGACAGGCCCTACGTAACGTGGTATACTGTGGTTTTATTTCATTTACAGTTAGGGTATTTAATATGCGCAATGATTAAAATTGATTTATGTTTATAATATGCGTGTGGTTTATGTTTATGAATGAGCTTGAATAGATCATCAATGGGATCGTGAATCATACCCTATAAGGGATTCGATCCCTTGTTATCTTGTAGAGCATTTTCATGAACCCTATGCTTACGATTTCCATATCTCTTTATTTTGTGTGACTGTTAATGAATGTTGAGTAATTGCTGAACAGGGATTTTATGTATGATGTCTCTATAAGGGGACTAAAATCTTGGTTTACAGTGATACAAAATGTTTTGGTTTGATCAATGAATTGAATCTTGGTTTATAGTGATACATAGCATTTTAGTTTGATAATGAATTGAATGACATCGTTGTAACTAGGTAGATTAGACTTAGATAACGATCCTTTATGTCTATATACTTTAGACGCATGCCTCTAAGTCTACGTACCCTGGTCGATAATAAATATAGCCTAGTCTAGCACCCTAGATAGGACACTACATTTTGGCGCCGTTGCCGGGGAGGCGTACTTAAAAGATTTAAAAAAGAAAAAAAAAATCAATAAACAAAAATAAACAAAAACACAGTTAGAAATCATGTTCATTTATGCCTAGATTTAGAGACAGTCAGGGTAGATTCATAAAAACCACCCGCCATTCAAAAGCTAACCCATCATCATCAGGAGTAGACTCTTTAAGGAATTCAACACCAGTTGAGGAGGACATCATACAAGCATTAAAGGATAAACAAAAATCAGGACAGAGACTTACTCTCATCGAAAGGCAAACTTTATTAACACATAAATCGGCAGAATGAGGACTTTCCTAGGTCTTCCACAACAAGGAGAAAGTAGCACAGTGACTTGAAGAATACTTCTTTAATTCCTCTTTGAAACAAGTGACTCTGACACAGAGAAACCTATTAAAATGGCTGAGGAGGAGATGGATCAGTACACATCAAGACCATAGAGAAGAAAGAAGTCAACTTTTCCTTTTCCTATACATGAACCACAAGAAGATGATGAGATCAAAATGAAGAACATACCTCCATCAGTGCTACCTAACTTTTATGGTATGGCTTCAGAAGATCTGGACTCATTCTTGTTCGAGTTCGACATTGTATGTTGAACATATGGCTATACTAATGATGCCCATAGGCTTAGACTTTTTCCAGCGACATTAAAGGCATCAGCCTTAAGATGGTTCATGAGGCTTGGTGAGCATGCTATAACTGATTGGGATGGCATGAGAAGAGTATTTCTAAGGAAATATCAACCCTACTATAGATCAAAAGACTCTAAAGATGACATCTTTAGAATGAGCCAACAAGAGGATGAAACCTTAGAGGAATACTTAGAACGGTTTGTCTACAACTTACAAAAATCCAAACACCGAACTATGCCTCTTGATCTGGTCCGCACAATATTCTTGAAAGGAATCCAAGAGGAATACATGGAAGAACTTAACCTGATGGGTAAAGGTGACATTTCTGTTTTACCCTTTGAAGAAATCACTGACTTATGTGAAAAGTATTCAAGGAGTAAAGCTAAAATGGGAAAAAGAACCCTGTCATCCAAAGTCACAAAGTCTGCTTCAGCAAGTATCATAAGGGCTGAGATAGTGAATTTGTTAGAAGAGTTTAAAACATATCTGTTAAGCACGATAGGGAACCAAATTGACACTCTAAAAGCTAAAAAGAAATAAGAAGCTGAAGATCAGATAATGGCTATTTTCTGCCCAAAGTGCTGGAAGAAACATGCATTAAAAGACTTCCCACTAGAAAACATCCAAGTTTGTGCTTTCTGTACTGAACATCATGATATATTTAACTGTCCTAAAGTTAAGGTTTTGCAGAACTGTAATATGGCAGCCAATGCAGAGATGGAAAACGTGTATTACATGGGCACAAAGAGACCATGGCAGCCAAGGCCAGCACCTCAAGGTATGTTCCCAAATCAAAATTTGCAATTTCCTGTAAATGATCAGATGTATGCACAGAATTCATGGAATGTACCCATGCCATGGCAGCACCAAAACCACCCACAGCAACAATGGAG